>CM064513.1:92788029-92918029 GCA_032716605.1 Paralithodes platypus
TTATTCAGTTTAAAAGGGGCCTCTAGCAATTAACAGGCTTCGAACTATATCACTTAACCCCTTTAACAACAACAGCTCGTTCTTAAGCTGCACACCATCGTCTAGGCCTCTATATAGCTAGAATAAAGCTAAACATACGTCGCTAGTTCAGGATCTTGACGCATTTTGATAGTATACGTTGGCTGTTATTAGACGGTTATATACAGCTTGGGAAGGATCTGTGAGAATTAAAAGGGTAAAGACTATCTCCATTAACCCTCTGACTTCCATATACCCTTCTAAACGGTTATATACAGCTTGGGAAGGATCTGTGAGAATTAAAAGGGTAAAGACTATCTCCATTAACCCTCTTTCTGACTTCCCATATACCCTTCTAAACGGTTATATACAGCTTGGGAAGGATCTGTGAGAATTAAAAGGGTAAAGACTATCTCCATTAACCCTCTGACTTCCATATACCCTTCTAAACGGTTATATACAGCTTGGGAAGGATCTGTGAGAATTAAAAGGGTAAAGACTATCTCCATTAACCCTCTGACTTCCATATACCCTTCTAGACGGTTATATACAGCTTGGGAAGGATCTGTGAGAATAAAAAGGGTAAAGACTATCTCCATTAACCCTCTGACTTCCATATACCCTTCTAGACGGTTATATACAGCTTGGGAAGGATCTGTGAGAATTAAAAGGGTAAAGACTATCTCCATTAACCCTCTGACTTCCATATACCCTTCTAAACGGTTATATACAGCTTGGGAAGGATGTGTGTGCATTAAAAGGGTAAAGACTATCTCCATTAACCCTCTGACTTCCATATACCCTTCTAGACGGTTATATACAGCTTGGGAAGGATCTGTGAGAATTAAAAGGGTAAAGACTATCTCCATTAACCCTCTGACTTCCACACACCCTTCTCGACGATTCATCACTTCCGAGTTCCAATCTATAAGGAAGTTGGAGCTGTAGACGTCGATATTAAACAGAAATGCAATAATAATGGAGGTTTCTGCTAGCTAAAAGATATGTTCAATTAGATTTTGTGTATCTATTTAATTACTAAAACCATATTATAACTGGTAATTCTGCTTAAGGGGAGATCTCCACTTGAGGGATTTTTTTCTTGACCCCTTTCTCCCTCATGTTTAGCCCCATTGCTTTTGATATTATAAAACGTTTGCCCCATTAGTTTTAGCGATTTTAAGAACTTTCACCCCATATTAAGACCTTTCGTGCAATTCAGGTGTCGATTTTATCCTGGCGAGCGATAGCGAGCCAGTAATTGAAGAGGAACCGGCCTTCGGCCGGAAAAATTTTCTACCGAAAAATGTACAAATTAATCTTGAAAGGGACTGAAGGGGGTGTAATTTTAAGCTTGATGGAGGTCTAGGGAACAAACTAAATGCCTCCCCTTAATATCGATGTCTACAGCTCCAACTTCCTTATAGAACGAAACTCGCAAGTGGTCAATTCTATACAGCTTGGGAAGGATCTGTGTGATTTAAAAGGGTAAAGACTATCTCCATTAAGCCTCTCACTTCCACACACCCTTCCTAATCTCAATATAATCGTCTAATGATAGCCAGAATAAACGGTCAAAATGCGTCATGATCATCAAGGGGTTAATTTCACCTTATTTTCAGGCATCTTACTGCAACACAAATGCTATACCCTGTTCTTAATAGGTAGGCCAAAAACCACTATAACTGAAGAGAGAGAGAGAGAGAGAGAGAGAGAGAGAGAGAGAGAGAGAGAGAGAGAGAGAGAGAGAGAGAGAAAAAGAGAAAGAGAAAGAGAAAGAGAGAGAGAGAGAGAGAGAGAATATGAGGTAGGGGTCTTGTGACATGTCTGGTCCTCTGCCAGACATTTGCATCAACGTTCATCAATTATTTTATGTGTATCTCTCGCTCTCTCATACATACTTACTCCCTCTCCTTATCTCTCACTAACTTTAACTCACATTCTCTCTCTCTCTCTCTCTCCTTCCACTTCGAGTATCTCTTCGGATTAGACCGCAAGGTCTCTGAGATACTAATTATTCCTTGTAACTCCTTGTAGCTATATATCTGTCTGTTTTTTTTTTTTTTTTTTTTTTCTCTCTCTCTCTCTCCTGCGCTATACTTTTCTTCCACGTATCTTTGTTTGGGGTTCGACTATCTCCATTAATCTATGTGAATCTACACAAATATCTCGAATCACACGTATCCTCTCTCTCTCTCTCTCTCTCTCTTTAATATCACACACACACAAGCATAAACTCACATAAACACATGTACACTCGACCAAAATATAATCTTAACATTAACTCTCTAAACATTCTGGAAGTGGCTGGAAATCTTGTGATAATACCTCACTGACTGTATGTTTCACCCGATTCATTCCATTCCGTTCACACAAGATTATATACAGTTCACCAGTGTAAAGATTGTTTTTTGGTCGAGTGTACCCGCACACAAATGCATACAGTCATACTTGTACAGTAGCCCAACTAAGTTCTGCAACAAAATATTTAGATATATGGATAATATGGCATCCATTCCTAGTTACACTCCCGTCCCAAGACGATGTGGCCGATGCCTTATATCTGGACAATAGCACACAGGCTTGGGACAGGAGTGGTAACAAGGCAGAGATGCCAGAATATCCATATGCCTTAATATTTTGTTGCAAAATTTAGTTGGGCTACTGTACACACACACATATGTATACTCTCATACATGTACAGTTGGCCACAATGATACACCAATGATTTTATCTGTGAAAGGAAAATTAACCCTCTGAAGCTCCGACGCGTTTTAGCAGTTTATTTTGGCTATCATTAGACGATTTTAGGCAGTTTAGGAAGGATCTGTGGGTATTAAAAGGGTAAATACTATCTCAATCAACCCTCTGACTTCCATAGACCGTTACTAATCTGAATACAATCATCTAATAGTAGCCAGAAACAGAACAGAAACGCGTATTGGAGCTTGAAAGGGTTAACATGATTGGGTTAGACGTGCATTTACTTATGATGTAGTTACAAAATGCGGCCAATGCACGGTTTTATAGCAAATTATTCATGTAAGTCAATCCTATTTTGTTTCCTTCCGTACGATAAATGGATGTTAATCGTGGTCATGAGCTGTACTTAAAGCTGTCTTGATGGTGTAATGGTTAAAGCGTGTGGGTTCTGTATGATATATCCTAGGTTCGAATCCTGGGAGAATCACATGCTTTCATGAGTTTCATTTGTTTGGGGCTATTGGTGTTAAGGGGAGATTTCAACTTGATGGATTTTTTTCTTGACCTCTTTCTCCCTCACGTTTAGCCCCATTACTATTGAGATTTTAAGATGTTTGCCCCATTAGTTTGGCGATTTAAAGAACTGCCATCCCATTTCTGTCAATTTTAAGATCTTCCGTGTCATTTAGGTGTCGATTTTTTCCTGGCGAGCGTTAGCGAGCCTTTAATATAAGAGGAACCGGCCTTCGGCCGGGAAATTTTTCTACCGAAAAATGTACAAATATGTCTTGAAAGGGGGTCAAGGGGTGTAATTTTAAGCTGGATGGAAGTCTACGGAGCAAACTAAAAACCTCCCCTTAAGCACTATGTTAAAATGAAACCTATGATGACAGCATGGGTACAGACTCATGTGGCCAGCTGTACAGTCGCTCATAACACTTGGTGGACTTCCCCTATTTCTGATTATGGAAATATACCTCTGGAAACCATATTATGAATATTAAAGACGTCACCGGTCAGAAGGGGTTAAGTACGGGACAGACCTATTATGCACACACACACACACACAAGTGAACAAGTGAACACACTGCAGCAGGTTGACACACACACACACACACTGCGGCAGGTTGACACACACACACACTGCAGCAGGTTGACACACACACACACTGCAGCAGGTTGACACACACACACACACACACTGCGGCAGGTTGACACACACACTGCGGCAGGTTGACACACACACACACTGCAGCAGGTGGACACACACACACACACACACACACACTGCAGCAGGTTGACACACACACACACACACACACACACACACACACACACACACACACACACACACACACAGTTGTTTACACATAAGAAGAGTGGTTGTTTGAGGGTGGATGGGCTTCGGTAGGTTTGTTTGTTTTGATCCCACTTAACGATGTGCCCGGGTTAACTCTTCCATATAATCCGCCCCCTTCTCCCTCATGTTTAGCCCCATTATTTGTTGATATTTTAATACGTTCGGTTTATTAGTTTGGAGATATTAAGACCTTCCACCCCATTTCTTTGTCAATATTATGACCTTTCGTGCCATTTAGGTGTCGATATTTTCCTGGCGAGCGATAGAGTCTGTAATTTTAGAAGGAACCGGCCTTCGGCCAGACATTTTTCTAGAGAAAAATGTACAAATTTATCTTGAAAGGGTGTTTTTTTTATGATGTCAGCTTGATGGAGGTCTAGCGATGAAACAAAAAATATATAGCAATAAATAAATACATAGACCAAAAAACATGCACTACCCCCTTAACCCTTTCACGCACATATGGCGCAGAGGTTGCCAGATTAGCAATAAGAAATAGAGTTCTCTCACTCTTATAATTACCTCTCCAAAATTAGTTTTCTGCCCACAGCTAACTCAAAGACAACTGCAGAGGTTGAAGTAACTAAACTAAAGGTTTCTAAATACCCCTGATGGTAACAAAGGCTTTAAAGTATCCCCAATAGGCTCAACACAGCTAACTCAAAGACAACTGCAGAGGTTGAAGTAACTAAACTAAAGGTTTCTAAATACCCCTGATGGTAACAAAGGCTTTAAAGTATCCCCAATAGGCTCAACACAGCTAACTCAAAGACAACTGCAGAGGTTGAAGTAACTAAACTAAAGGTTTCTAAATACCCCTGATGGTAACAAAGGCTTTAAAGTGTCCCCAATAGGCTCAACACAGCTAACTCAAAGACAACTGCAGAGGTTGAAGTAACTAAACTAAAGGTTTCTAAATACCCCTGATGGTAACAAAGGCTTTAAAGTATCCCTAATAGGCTCAAAATCGCGTCATATGTCAGAGAGGGTTAATGAAAGCATGTGATCCTCCCGGGATACGAACCCAGGATACCATACGTACAGAACTTACACACTCTAACCATAAGACAGTCAAAGGTTCAGCACATGGCCACGATTAATAATAGCCATTTATCGAATACTCAACATCAAGCTAATCATGTTCTGGATCCGATTGCGTAATGATTATGATGACGGCAAAAAAAAAAAAAAAAAAAAACACACACACACATATCACACACACACACACACATAAACACACACACACTCACAAATACAAACACACAACATACACATACACAAACACACACACACACACATACACCCAAGACCCCATTTCGAGATGAATTTATAAATTTTCCGGTAGAAAAATGTCCAGACCTCCTAATTGTAGGCTCGCTTTCGCTCGCCTAGAATTAATCGACACCTAAATGGCACGAAATGTCTTGATATTGACGAAGTGTTAGGGTGAAAGGTCTTAAAATCCCCAAACCAATGGGACGAATATCTCCGAATATCAAAAGTAATGGGGCTAAACATGAAGGAGAAGGGGGGCCAGAAAAGACCCCCCCCCCCATTAATAGTCTAAACAGGGGGAGAGGTAGGGAAGGGGGGGGGGGGGGGGGAGGGGAAGAAGTAAGGTAAGGGAGGGAGGGGGGGGGGTGTCAAGAGAAAACGAAGCTCAGAGAGAATATTAATGGGCGAATTTGGAGGGCAGGCTATCATAGAATTGAGGTTGGACAACTAAAAGACAAGGTTCGGGATTAGATAAACTAGGTAACAAGGTCAGATTCGTCCTAAAGCCGGTATCACACGAGAGCTTTTATTATAGTCAACATTCCATGATCAACATTTTTCTGGCAACATTTGTGGAGAATATTTTGCCCTGGTATCGGAAACTGTAGACTGTTGGTAGATGAATTTCGGTAACAGACAAATATTAAAGGTTGACCTCATAAGCTGCCAGACCAGTGTTGAGGATAAATGTTGAGTGAAAAAGCGCTCGTGTGATACTGGCTTAAGCTGCATACTATCGTCTAAATACACAGTAGCTAGAATACAATAGAACACACGTCGCTGGTACTCAAAGGGTTAAGGGGAGGTTTTTAGTGTGTTTCCTACTCCTCCATCAAGCTTAAAATTACACCCCCTAGACCCCCTTTCAAGATAAATTTGTACATTTTTCGGGAGAAAACGGCCGGTGCCTCTTAAATTACAGGCTCGCTATCGCTCGCCAGGGAAAAATCGACACCTAAATGGGACGAAAGATCTTAAAAGTGACATAAATGGGGTGAAAGTTCTAAAAATCGCCAAATTAATGGGGCGAACGTCTTAAAATCTCAAAAGCAATGGGGATAAACATGAGGGCGATAGGGGTAAAGAAAAAAAAATACCTCCAGTGGAAATCGCCCCTAAAAATCTACTGAGCAAGATTGGATCTGGGGTGTGAAGATAAATGAACTGATTGGATCTCTATGACCGGCTTAATTAAAGGGGAGGCAGACCGTTTTTCTGGACCCCCTTCTCCCTAATGTTTAGCCCCACGAGTTGTTGAGATTTTAAGACGTTCGGCCCATTAGTTTGGCGATTATAACACCTTTCGCCCCCATTTCGTTGTCAATTTTAAGACCTTTCGTACCATTTAGGTGTCGATTTTTTCCTGGCGAGCGAGAGCGAGCCTCCAATTTTAAGAGGAATCGGCCTTCGGCCGGGACATTTTTCTACCGAAAAATGTACAAATTTATCTTGAAGGGGGGTCTAGGGGGTGTTTTTCTAAGCTTGATGTTTTTTTTTTTTTTTTTTTTTTTTTTTTTTTTTTTTTTTTTTTTTTTAACCAGACCACTGAGTTACAATATGTAACTCTCATAGGGCTGGGGCCGATGGAGGTCTAAAATGTATATATAAATAAATGAATTAATAAAACCAAACAAACGGTCTGCCTCCCTTTAATGCGCCCTAGTGTTTATTAATAGAGGGCGATACTCTGGGTAGCCAAATAATAAGCAGAAACAACCATTCCTTTGGGTTTGGAGGTTGAATTATTGGTGAATATATCGCTAAATATATTAGCTTTGCCGTGACAATAAATTACTAGTTTACTGCCTGAGGTTCATACTGGGGCTAACAAGAATTATTTGTTGACAATTTGTTGACAATATTAACCCTTTGAAGACCATGCCGCAATTTGACAGTTTATTCTGGCTATCATTAGACGCTTGTATACAGTTTAACAAGGATCGCCGGGATTTATAAGGGTAAAGATTTTTTTTTTTTTTTTCAACTACTCCCTCTCGGGCATAGGCTGAGAGCCTGCACATTCAACCGTCCATTGAACGGTGAATTCCGTGAGGTCTCATTTCAGTCTAGGGAGTGAGACATGTGAAGCACTTTGAGATGCAACCAGCCCCCCCCCCCCCCCCCCGCTATCTTGCCGTCGCAAGATGCACGGGGCCCAGTTGTTGTTGTTGTTCCTCAAGCTGCCTGGCCGAACAGCCCCAAGGCCCCGAATAAGGCCTAGGCCATAATAGAGCGCCGCTAAAGAACCCTCCCTGCCGACCACAATAAAGCCTGGGTGACCGAAGCCACTCCATGGCGGGGAGCTAAGGAGGGTGCGGAAACGCCCGGGAAACCAAAGCCCCACCCAGGGCCCTGTGCCCCTCAGCAATTATGAAGAGAAAGTTGAGGGGCAAAGGAAAAATGTGACGCTTTGGCTTCCAATCATGGTAGATTGGGAGGTCAATCCACGGAAGAGACGCCGTCACTTGAGATCTAGAAAATATATAAGTAAAAGGAACAGTCAGAATATGCTATGGGTATGGCAGAGATCGCTCAGTTCTTACTCTGATAGACCAGCCCATCACCACATGACTAGAACCCAATCCTCTCAGCATCAGCTAGGAAAGGCCCTAGAAAGCCGCCTTAGGCGAGGGGATAGCTCCCCTATTTCAACCCCTTTCGGGGTTGGGCACCCGCCCACGAGGCCCAGTTGCGGCTTGAAGCAACCCCGTCTCTGGAGCTGCCTTGCCTTAATGCTTCACTGTCTCTTCCCCTAGACTCGGACCCTCACTCTCAGAACGCCACATATTGAGAAATTAATTCACAGGCATTGCCCCCCTGTAGTATATTTTGAATATGGGAATATTCCTACAGTGCTATTTAATCAGAGAACAATGAGGGTATTTTGTTGGGCTTTGTGGTAATGCATTGATACTAGGTATAGCACAAATTCCATCCAAATAATATCTTCCCATGATACATCGAGATTCGAACCCAGGACCATTGGATTACCAGTCCAGTGGCATGACCACCCCACCACACCTCCCCTACCCTCTGACTTCCATATAACCTTCCCGATCTCGATAAAATCGCCTAATTATAGCCATAAAACAGAAAAGAAATGCGCAATCCGATCTTGAAAGAGTTAAGAGTTTACCAAAGTTGTCTATTGTCAACAAGGGTATTGAACAGTCTGGTGACCACAGGATTGGGCTCACTTAGGTTAGGTTAGGTTAGGTTAGGTTAGGTTAGGTTCCAATCCCGTATGGGCCCAATCCCGTATGGGCCCAATCCCTATGGTATTGAACCGTCTATAGTCTCGTCTGTGAAGGAAGATTGCATTATAGGTAGCGCCAACAAACTTGACAGTAATCTGGATCTCTTAGCGTCTTATAACTCAAAATGAATGAAAGCAATCGGGCTGACACTTCTATAATTTGGGAAGAGTCCACCAGGAAATAGGTGTGGATATTTATAGCCAGTTTGCTCAAGGACCTTTTGAGTTACGAAGAGGTGAGGGATCGAGATGATTGTCCAGTTCGTTGGCGCTACCTACAGTATATATCGCAAGATGTATATCACTGATTTAGGAAGGGTTTGGACTTGTTTTGATTTGGGAGACTGTTGATGTTGTAGTATTGCTTGTCCATGAGGTCAACCTATTTAGGGAAGTCACAATTAACCACTTGCGAGTTTCAGGATATAAGGAAGGATAATATTCAAGGACACTAGTGCGACGTTATGAGAAACAATTTATTAGGGAAAATAGGCACCACCAGATTCGCCATATTTTTCTCCATATAGTCCGCATGTAGGATTTTCATTATCAACAAATTGAAAAATACCCACTTCACAGACAAATACACCAAAAATCTAAGTAAAAGCGGGGGTGTGGGGGCGGCAGCCCCCACCTATAATACTAGGTTAGGTTAGGTAAGGTTGTTAGGTTAGGCTAGGCTAATGTCCTTTCAAAGGGGTATAGGCTAGTAAACACTAGGATAGCCTATACCCGGTCAGAGGTAAGAAGAAGAAGAGTCCTGCAGTAGTCTCCTTGAATGCTACCTAAGGAAGTTCGGCCTGTAAACATCGAACACAAATACAGTCATTATGTAGGTTTCTGATGGATACATGGTATGTTGAATTTGGTTTTATGTATTTTATAATTACTAAAACCGCATTACAGCTGGATATTCTGCTAAATATCGATGTCTACAGCTCCAACTTCCTTATAGCCCGAAACTCGCAAGTGATTAATTTGATATGTGCTATTGGGAAGGGATATTTCTGCCATACATATAAAGTGTACTCTCTCTCTCTCTCTCTCTCTCTCTCTCTCTCTCTCTCTCTCTCTCTCTCTCTCTCTCTCTCTCTCTCTCTCTCTCTCTCTCTCTCTCTCTCTCTCTCTCTGTCTCTCTCTCTCTCTCTCTCTCTCTCTCTCTCTCTCTCTCTCTCTCTCTCTCTCTCTCTCTCTCTCTCTCTCTCTCTCTCAACGAGTTCAATGTAGAGTTACCAAAATTATACCTAGCCTAAAGAACAATCCATACGAAGAGCGTCTTAGAGAATTAAATCTATATCCTTTAACCCAGCGCAGATTAAGAGGTGACTTAATTCAAGTGTTCAAAATCATCAAAGGCATCGACAATATGAACTGTAGTAAGTACTTCACTATCGACCAATCTGATTACACGCGGGGAAACGGTTGCAAAATTATTGGTAAATCTTTTAACTCGCACGAATCTAAGAATGTCTTCTTCAATCGAGTTGTCAACTTGTGGAATGGGCTTCCCCGAGACGTTATAGACTGCAGCACCGTTGATTTATTTAAACTCCGCTTAGACAAATATCTCGCATCAAACCCGTGACTGACTGAGTTTGTAAATTAATAACTTTATTTCATCCCCCCCTCAGTTGCTAACCCATCTGTCCCCTACTAACTTCCTAATCCTGCCACGGACATTAGTTCCCTTACCCACTCTAAACCAGTTTGGACACTTGATCCTCAGTGTTTTGGAGGACAAGCAGCCTAGAAGGGTCACTAGAACTGTTGTTGCTTGATTTCCTTTGTACTCTCTCTCTCTCATTAAATGACTCATAGACTACAGTAGATCTGGACTGGACACGAAAATGGAACTTTGCCGTAAGGGACCCAAAATAAAAAATGTTCGTGGTTTCGAGGTTCGAACCTGGAGGTTCTTTCTCCGATTTTGGGTTTCTTACTGCAAAGTTCCATTTTCGTGTCCATTCCAGATCTACTGTAGTCTATGAGTCATGTAATCCATATTGTGGTCAGGTATCTCTACATGTGCAGGTGTGTGTATGTTAATTCGTGTAAGTGTACATGTGAATGTTTGTATACGTGTGCACTGTGCAAGACAGAACGTACGTACGCTTGTAAACGTTTGCGTACGCTTGCTTGCGTAAGTGCCAATAAAGATAGCTTGCGTCTGTAAACAAATTAATCAGGCCCCCAAATAAAGTATGATCTAATGTGTGAGAGACGTTTACCGGATATCCCAACTACACCCTGTTCCAAATAAGCAGGCCAAAACGATTATATTCAGTTTAAAATGAGTCTCTCGCAATTTAAAGGCTTCGAACTATCTCCTTAAGGGGGTAGTGCTTGATTAATTTAATTTTGAGTTTCCTCGCTAGACTTCCATCAAGCTCAGAAAAACACCCTCTAGACACCCTGACAAGGATAATATATACTGTATATATATATATATATATATATATATATATATATATATATATATATATATAATATACAGGTATGCCCGTAACGACTGTGTCAAGGAAAATACTTACTGGATTTCAAACTGTTTGTAAAATACCCTAAGGTGTGAAAATCATGTATCTTAACAACCAGTCGCCTTAACTCTTAGTATTTATGTCAATCTTAATCCTGCTTGCCATCTCTCTCTCTGTCTCTCTATCTCTCTCTCTCTTTCAGTTTTGATATCGTATTACCCCTTTGAGTACTAGAGGTAGATTATAAGCTAAAGAAAATCGTATATTGGTAACCAAAATATGATGAAAATGACGACACACACAGAAACACACACACACGCGCGGGCGCACACACGCACGCACGCACACACACACACACACACACACACACACTCTCTCACTCTCTCTCTCTCTCCAAACATGAGCTAATATAGAGCAGCTGGTGTGTGAATGCGAGGCCTCCACTGAACAAGCCATCCGAGGACCCAGGCATTGTGCAGGGGAGATGAGGTGCTGTATGGTCTAGTTCTGTTTTACCTGGGGGGCTTAGTCGAGATGGTGGGGGGGGGGGGGTATGGGGTGGTAGTGGTGGGGATGGTGGGGGTGTTGAGGATGGTGGTGGTGCTGATGGTGAGGGTTAGGGGGGGGGTGGGGTCGAGATGGTGGTGGGGGTATGGAGGGGGGATGTTGGTAGGGCAGATGAGGTGGTGTATGGTCTAGGTCTCTGTCTAACCTGGGGGGCTAGTCGAGAGAGAGGGGGGGGGGGGGGATAGTGATGGTGGTGGTGTTGGGGAGGTGGAAGAGGAGGGTGATGGTGGTGGTGGTGGGGGATGGTGGAAGAAGAGGGGGATGGTGGTGGTGGTAGGGATGGTGGAAGAGGAGGGGGATGGTGGTGGTGGTGGGGATGGTGGAAGAAGAGGGGGATGGTGGTGGTGGTGGGGATGGTGGAAGAGGAGGGGGAGGGGGATGGTGGTGGTGGTGGGGATGGTGGTAGGGCAGATGAGGTGGTGTATGGTCTAGGTCTCTGTCTAACCTGGGGGGGCTATATAACAAAACAAAACAAGTCTATTCGCTGTAAGTAGGCGAGAAATCATGACCTATAACCTCTCATAAATAAAACCCGACTGGAATAATTGAGCTAATATTTCTAATACTTGGCCAGGGAATATATGTATAAATTGACAGCTCATTTGCTCCAGCCCTTTTTGAGTTACAGAGGTTAGAGGTTACGATTTCTGCCCAACCTAGAATGAACGGACTATAGTCGAGATGGTGATGGTGGAGGTGGTGGTGGTGTGGGTGTTATGGGGGTGGTAGTGGTAGTGGGGGGAGGTTATAGGTAAGAGTTATAGTAAGACAGACAATACGGTAGGTCATTAATGGTACTGCTTCTATCTGTGGCTTGATGTTTGTCTGCTGAACACGCACAGAGAGAGAGAGAGAGACAGAGAGAGAAGCAGAGACAGAGAGAGAGAGAGAAGCAGCGACAGAGAGAGAAGCAGACAGAGAGAGAGAAGCAGAGACAGAGAGAGAAGCAGAGACAGAGAGAAGCAGAGAAAGAGAGAGAAGCAGAGACAGAGAGAGAGAAGCAGCGACAGAGAGAGAAGCAGAGACAGAGAGAGAAGCAGAGACAGAGAGAGAAGCAGAGAGAGAGAGAAGCAGAGACAGAGAGAGAAGCAGAGACAGAGAAGCAGCGACAGAGAGAGAAGCAGAGACAGAGAGGGAAGCAGAGACAGAGAGAGAGAAGCAGAGACAGAGAGAGAAGCAGAGACAGAGAGAGAGAAGCAGAGACAGAGAGATAGACAGAGAGAGAAGCAGATACAGAGAGAGAAACAGAGACAGAGAGAGAAGCACAGACAGAGAGAGAAGCACAGACAGAGAGAGAAGCAGAGACAGAGAGAGAGAAGCAGAGACAGAGAGAGAAGCAGAGACAGAGAGAGAGAAGCACAGACAGAGAGAGAAGCACAGACAGAGAGAGAAGCACAGACAGAGAGAGAGAAGCAGAGACAGAGAGAGAAGCAGAGACAGAGAGAGATAAGCAGAGACAGAGAGAGAAGCAGACAGAGAGAGAGAAGCAGAGACAGAGAGAGAGAAGCAGAGACAGAGAGAGAAGCAGAGACAGAGAGAGAGAAGCAGAGACAGAGAGAGAGAAGCAGAGACAGAGAGAGAAGCAGATACAGAGAGAGAAGCACAGACAGAGAGAGAAGCAGACAGAGAGAGAGAAGCAGCGACAGAGAGAGAAGCAGCGACAGAGAGAGAAGCAGACAGAGAGAGAGAAGCAGAGACAGAGAGAGAAGCAGAGACAGAGAGAGAGAAGCAGAGACAGAGAGAGAAGCAGAGACAGAGAGAGAGAGAAGCAGAGACAGAGAGAGAGAAGCAGAGACAGAGAGAGAAGCAGAGACAGAGAGAGAGAAGCAGAGACAGAGAGAGAAGCAGAGACAGAGAGAGAGAAGCAGAGACAGAGAGAGAGAAGCAGAGACAGAGAGAGAGAAGCAGAGACAGAGAGAGAAGCAGATACAGAGAGAGAAGCACAGACAGAGAGAGAGAAGCAGACAGAGAGAGAAGCAGAGACAGAGAGAGAGAGAAGCAGAGACAGAGAGAAAAGCAGATACAGAGAGAGAAACAGACAGAGAGAAGCAGAGACAGAGAGAGAAGCAGAGACAGAGAGAGAAGCAGAGACAGAGAGAGAGAAGCAGAGACAGAGAGAGAAGCAGAGACAGAGAGAGAGAAGCAGAGACAGAGAGAGAAGCAGAGACAGAGAGAGAAGCAGAGACAGAGAGAGAAGCAGAGACAGAGAGAGAGAAGCAGAGACAGAGAGAGAAGCAGAGACAGAGAGAGAGAAACAGAGAGAGAGAAGCAGAGACAGAGAGAGAAGCAGAGACAGAGAGAGAAGCAGAGACAGAGAGAGAAGCAGAGAAAGAGAGAGAGACACAAAGAGAGACAGAGACCGAGAGAGAGAGAAAACAAAAAATATCAAAATTTTCCGGAAAGTGGTGTTATGAATCCGTCTTCATTCCCCCTCTATTACTGATCGAGAAGTGAGAAGTGGTGGAGGTAGGTATCTTTAGCATGGGGCCCGTAAACACACCATCACTCACAGCCTATCACAAACACTACCTCATAACTGCTGTGAGGTGATAGGCTGCGGCGGCTGCTTCTAATGTTTGGTTGCAGTGGTGGTGGTGGTGGTTGCAGTGGTGGTGGTGGTGGTGGTGGTGGTGAGGCTAATATACTACCAGGGTCAAGGGGGTAGTGGGCTGACCTTGAAACATTGGGTTCATGAAGGTTAGTGGGATCAGATTGGCCCATTTTATTAAACCATGGTGAGAGCTTTCCCTACGACCTTTCCCGACTAGATTGACCCTTATCGCTTATCTGTATAAGGGTCAATCTGCTCAGGAAAGGTCGTAGGGAAAGCTCTTACCATGGTTTAAGGGGAGGTTTTTAGTGTGTTTCCTAAACTTCCATCAAGCTTGAAATTACACCCCCTTGAGTCCCTTTCAAGATAAATTTGTAAATTTTTCGGTAGAAATTTTCCCGGCCGAAGGCCGGTTCCTCTTAAATTACAGGCTCGCTATCGCTCGCCAGGATAAAATCGACACCTGAATGGCACGAAAGGTCTTAATATGGGGTGAAAGTTCTTAAAATCGCTAAACTAATGGGGCGAACGTTTTATAATATCAAAAGCAATGGGGCTAAACATGAGGGTGAAAGGGGTCAAGAAAAAAATCCCTCAGGTGGAGATCTCCCCTTAATGGCCGTACTGGGGAGATAGGACAGGTAACAGAGAGAAGGTTGTGATTGGAGGAGCCTACCAGAGAGAAAAAGGTTCACTGCACAAGTAGAAGGATTTGAGGTTAGAAATAAGTCAAGAATATTGGACCAATCACCAAGGCGGTCAGGAATACGAGTAGGGTGCTAGACTAACTTGCTCTAGGTCATTTAGAAAATACGAGTAGGGTGCTAGACTAACTTGCTCTAGGTCATTTAGAAAATACGAGTAGGGTGCTAGACTAACTTGCTCTAGGTCATTTAGAAAATACGAGTAGGGTGCTAGACTAACTTGCTCTAGGTCATTTAGAAAAGAAAAGATGCAAGTTTCTTGTTGTTGTTGTTGTTCCCCAGACTGTCGAGCAGTCCCGAATCAGGTAGACCGAAGCCATCCAGATGCTCGAGCCCCCGAAGGGGCCAGGGAGAGACGAGATCTGTCTCTGAGTGGGCAGCGGGGGAAGGGATCATCAGCACACGGGCTTGCACCCCCGGGTCAATACCCCCCATCGTCCGCAGCCCACCTTGCAGTGCCACCCAATCAGGCTATCTCGCCAGCACCTAGAAGGAAAAGTAGTACAGGAAAAGAGACGGACAGAAACGGCTAAGGTAGGGTAGAGGATGCCAAACCTCACTCTAGATAGGACCAGCCCTCACCCTGTTCACCAGGTTGGTCAGTGAAATGAGAGGAGAGCCGTTGGTGGTGGTGAAAATTGAAATTTCCTTCGATGGAGATTTCAGAGAAAGGGGAGTTTGATAGGATGTGTTCCACTTTAGAGTTTAAATAGTATTATTATTATTATTCTTTTTTTCTTTTTTTTTCTTTTTTTTTATTAGGAAAGTTAGTACAAGTAGGCGATAGATAGACAGCACAAAATTATTAGTCTGAGAATGACAGGAAAGTTTGAGCCAGAGAGTTGAGAATTCAGAAGTCTATAAGTTGGGAACACGAGAGCAAGTAAGTTTGTTGTGCACATACACACAACATCCACCTTTGGTTTGGAAATTAGGTTAGAGAAGGTAGGAGGACACAGAAGGGGCTGCTGGCAGTTACCTCAGACACCTGAGTCTCGGTGAGGAAAAGAAGATCAGGTTTGTAGAGGTGGTGATCAACAGAGGGACAATTTGTGGAAAGGCCGCGAATATTGCAAAAGTCGATAGTAATGCCTGGTTCACACATTGGCGAGTCAGAGCGCGAGGCCAACGCGAGTCACACTCGCCGCATACCGCCGTTGATGGAGCCCGAACCCAACGCGAGTAGCATCTGATGCGAGTAAACACGCATATAACACTAGTTTACACGAGTTTACATGAGTTTACACGAGTTCACAGGAGTATCCGCGAGTGTCGGCGAGTGTAACACGACCCCAACACGCACCGCCGAAATTTGACAAATAACGGTCACATTCCAGGGTACGAATAGTGCGAGTCTACAGGAGTCTACACGAGTGTCACAGGAGTTTACATGAGTTTACACGTGTTTACACGAGATGAATGCGAGTCTACAGGAAGTTAACAGGAGTGTATGGGAGTCTAACATGAGTGTGTGCGAGTGTTGGCGAGTGTCAGGAAACGTATAAAGAGGCCCCCACTGGCACCATTTCTCACACCACGCAACACCACCACGGACGAACGTACGTGTTACTCTGCAGGATACAGCCCAACCCACCCACCCACACACCATGTCCATCACGAGGCGCAGAGCGGCAGCTGTGGTCATACTCCTGCAGATGCAGATGCATCTCGTAGACCTAGAGGAGCTGGAGGAGAAGGAGGCTGAAGAAAGACGTCAAGGGAAAGGCCACGAAGGACAGTTTGGGCTAGGAGGTGGCTACTGAGACGGCCACAGTTCGGTGTGTACGAACAACTTATGGAGGAGCTTGAGAGAGAGGACCCCAAAGGATTCCGGAACTTCCTACGTGTGGACGTCCACATGTTTAGGGAGTTGGTGGCACGTGTCGGGCATAGGGTAGAGAAGCAGGACACCTTCTGGAGGCAGGCTTTGTCACCTGGGCTGAGGATTGCAATCACACTCCGCTACCTGGCCACTGGTGACTCATATCCTAGCCTACAGTACGCGTTCCGTGTGGCCCGGAACACCATCTCCCTCATTGTGCCTGCAACATGCGAAGCCATCATTGCAGAATACCAGGAGGTTATACGTTGCCCCAGGACACCGGCGGAGTGGAAGGTGGTTGCCAGTGAGTTTGCCAAGTGCTGGGATTTCCCGCATACTGTTGGTGCCATCGACTCACGTTGGTTTCGCCGTTCCTCGCGTAGACTCACGTTGGTTTCGCCGTTCCTCGCGTAGACCCACGTTAATATCGCGTAAACTCATGTATACTCATGTTGGTTTCGCATAGACTCGCCACACATATTGTGAAATTCAGACCACCACGTGGGTACTCTCGTTTACGCGTGTTACACTCGCGTTACCCCGTGTTAACTCGCGTTAGGGTTGTGTTGACTCCTGTTTGACTCCTGTTAAACTCGCCTTTGCCAATATTGGCACCCACATGGTTATTTGCATATAGTGTTGACTCATGTTGTACTCGTGTAGACTCACGTAGACCCGCGTAGACTCATGTAGACTCGCGATCATTTAATGTCTAAATAGTACAACGCGAGTCTACATGAGTGTCACGCGAGTCTACATGAGTGTCACACGAGTCTACAGGAGTGTACAGGAGTCTACGCGAGTCTACGCGAGTCTATGCGGTTTGGCGTCCTAGTCCCACTTGACTCTCCAAATTTCATGCATGCATGAAATCTTTGCCCGCGTTCGCGAGTGTATGCGGTGCAGCCCGAGTCAACGCGAGTCTGTGCGAGTGTCGGCGAGTGTCGGCGAATTTGGGATAATCATTGGCGAGTGCAAGAATTTCATCACTCGCGTTGGCCTCCCGCTCCGACTCGCCAATGTGTGAACCATGCATAAGTGTGACAGGCCGTGGTCCAAAGCATTTTGAGGGGTCGCTTGGGGGAGGCCAGGCGAGTATGGGGGCATTTATGGTCCCCTCCAGGGTCTCGGGGGTATATTTAAAACACTTGATGGTGTTCTAGGGAGGAAACTAAAATACATACCATAGAATTAACAAATAAATAAAGTTTTTCTTTTAACATATTTACGTCAATTGTTTATACAATATTTTCCAAAATTATGCTATACCAGTATACCATGCTCATACATTAATATTGACACTAGAACTCCCGTGGGTTATTCTCTCAGTATTTCCAACATACAGTTTCAGCCCTCACCATTGTTCCTTCTAGAGTCACTATTTTCAAATGATCATACAGAAATATATATATTTTAATTAAAATGTAAAACTTGCAAACTAAACAAACCAAAATTGGGACAAGGACAATATAAAGTCAAATTAAATGATCAAAATCGCTATGTGGAAACAACGCTTACTAAAACGAAAATTATGAAATAAAAGAACACAATCCACCACATAGGGTGTACATTACTACATGAGCAAGTTAATCTGTTTCCCAACCAACTAATCGCACATATAACAACGCACTATCGTCACGTTAAAGGAATTAGTCAAGTTTGGGAAGTATAAACATGAAATCAAACATGGCTTACCACTACAAAATTGGAAGAATAATGAGAATAATTATAGGGTAGATTATTTACTTTTATTTCAACACGTAACTGGTTCTTACACTGCTCCATAAAGCTAACCAACTACCAGGGAAGGTTAAGGGGAGGTTTTTAGTTTGGTCTCTAGATATCCTTCAAGCTTAAGATTACACCCCCTTGAGCCCCTTTCAAGATAAATTTGTAAATTTTTCGGTAGAAAAATTTCCCGGCTGAAAGCCGGTTCCTCTTAAATTACAGGCTCGCTATCGCTCGCCAGGATAAAATAGACACCTAAATTGCACGATAGGTCTTAAAATTGACGGAAATGGGGCGAAAGTTTTTAAAATCGCCAAACTAATGGGGCGACTGTCTTAAAATCTCAAAAGCAATGGGGCTAAACATGAGAGAGAAAGGGGTCCAGAAAAAAATCCCTCAAGTGGATATCTCCCCTTAACAGATTGCACATTGTGGTTTACAGGAGACTAAACAATTGGGTGGATGGGAGAACACTGGGAAGAGTGCTATGAATGCTCTTCCTTTGAGAACAATTGGGTGGATGGGAGAACACTGGGAAGAGTGCTATGAATGCTCTTGCTTTGAGAACAATTGGGTGGATGGGAGAACACTGGGAAGAGTGCTATGAATGCTCTTGCTTTGAGAACAATTGGGTGGATGGGAGAACACTGGGAAGAGTGCTATGTATGCCCTTGCCTTGAGAACTACGGTACACTGCAATAATTGGGTGTTCAAAGGTAACAACATGTACACATTATGAGTGTTATGAGCGTGAGGAGTTTGTAGGCACCGGTCGTTCAGGGAAGTACTCCCGGTGAGAGCCTTAGGTGGAGTCTAAGGATTGCTAGACATCCTGTTTCACCACCTGGTCTCCTTTGCTGTTTTTTTTTATCTGTGCCTCAGTTACACAAAGAGCAATTCTAGCTTGATCGAAAATACACACACTCCTGCTTTCTTACATAAAGCCACAAACACTGCACACCCTACACTAACTTGACTCTTTCAATTTCTTATTATGGTGTAGGGATGAGGCGACCCCACCGCCCACCAACTTGGTGCATGATAATCAGCTTCTGTAGTGGTGGACCACTGGTTCCTGTCTTCAGAACAATCTTAAGCTCGGCATGCTTCCAGCAAGGAACCCCACGGGGGTAAAGCTAATAGCAAAACAGTGGTGGAACTTCCACCAAGGTGAGGGATTGCTCTGGGTCTGCTCCTTCAGTGTTAATGGTCATAATCCACTTAGTGGAAGTGGCACTGTGGAGTGGGTCAGTGGGGGCATGTCTGGGAGCCTGGAGGCAGTTTCTGCCATTGGCCATCCCTTTGGATGCTTCCTCTGCATCAGATTGACAATGATGATAATGAGTGTTTCAATTAATTAAATTATCAATTTAACACACACATTTATTATTCAAACCCTCTTTATGTATAGCATTTTTGTTACAATCATGTGTTCAATGATTACAGTGTAGGCCTACTCAGATCTCATCTTCAGAGAAACTATAAAATGGGCGATATGTTTGGAAAGGAAAAGGTTCATATTACTTAATCCTTCTCTGGTGTTTCCCCATTCACTCATTTGATCCTGCGGTCATTACAGGGCACCCAAATAGAGGACTATTTTACAATGACACCTTCTCATCTGCTCGCCCAAAACCTTCAAAATCTTAACCCTGGTAGAGAAGAAGATTTGTGTTTTGATAGTATTTTCCTGAGTTTACCACTTAGTTGAGTAGATAACATTGTTTTAAGTAACCCAGCTAATGATCCCTACCTAATTAAGCAGATCATGGGAGAGCAGGTTTGACTTTGGATACCAAATATTAAATTTGTGTAAATTATTTCTTCGTAAAATCATTTATAAAAATTTTAAGAGAAAAATTGGATCTTGAATTTGGGCATTTCTTGTGATACGCCAAAGAACCTGCAATAGACGCTTAAGGGGGCCCACCTCGCTGTTGTTCTCTTTCTCTCCCTCTGTCTTTGTCTTGTATCCATTTGGCGCCATTCAGCCAACTGTTTTAAGACATTTACCCCCATCCAGGTGTCCATATTTTCCTGGCGAGCGGTAGCGAGCCAGCATATATATTTTTTTTGTTTTGAGAGCAAGCTAAATTTGTAAATTTTTCGATAGAAAAATGTCTCCGACAAAGCCGGATTTCTCCAAACAATGGATGGGGATAAGCGTTTTAAAACAGTTGGCTGAATGGGGCCGAATGGATACAAGTCAGGGAAAGAGAGAAAAGCAGAGAAAGATAAACAAAAAAGCCGGTGACCCCCCCTTAATTGGACATTTTCACCGTCATGAAGATGGTGATAATAGGGGTATAACAGTCTCTCCGGTATCACCAATGGATTGTGGATACTAACGGGACCTCAAATACATAAATATTTGTATATATACATTTTTGTCGCACTGTAGACTTGCTATGATATGTGCATGGATAATGGACAACGAACATAACATTTTAACCCTTTCAAGCTCCAACACGCGTTTCTTTTCTGTTTTCTGGCTACTCTCAGACGATTTTATTTATATTAGTAACGGTATATGGAAGTCGAAGGGTTCATTGAGATAGTCTGTACCTATTTAATACCCACAAATCCTTCCCAAGCTGCACAATATCGTATAATGATAGCCAAAATAAACTGCTAAAACGCGTCAGAGCTTCAAGGGGTTAATACTCTTTTTGCTTCCACTGTATTGCTAACATCAAGAGCATCAGTCGTACATAAATCGTATACATATTCAACTCTAAACACATAATACATATCTAGAATGCTTGATATGGTTTGCCTTTAAGATCAGTGAAGGAAAACGGAGTAGAGAACATTATATGTGCTACTGGTGGCTTAAGGTGTGAAGGCATACGAGGCTGAGAGAGATAGATAGACCCTCTCTAGTGGCCAATATGATACCTGTTCAGTTGTCAGCAATGATATTATACCTCCCATTAACTGGAGGGAAGCTAAAGTCAAGATATGAAGTAGTTACGGTCATGATGAAGTATTCATAGCACTTATCAAACGCCTTAACCAATGAAGACACACTGACTCAATCTTTGAGGCACATGCACATTTGCAGACACAGTGTGCCAGTGGTTGAACAGAAAGTCTGCCACGAATTCCTGACCGTGGCTGTTTAAACACATTTTCGCGAGAAGTTTAAGGGCCTGGATATACCTGGGTGAACCCAGGCCAACCAAGGCCTGTCCATTTTCCAGAGTCCATTCCCAGTATCTTAGGTATTGTTGGCCTTACCGGAGTCAACCCACGCCCAGAGGCTTGTTGGCTGTGTTCGCAAGCCAGTGACGTCACCCAGGACTGGGTGTTCCTGGGTAAAGTCAGCCCTGGGGACCGAGCAGGGCTGGGTTGGCGTAATCCAAGTGATAGCGGCCTGGGTGGACCCAGGTCAATTGTCTCATGAAAATTCGCTATTTCTATGAGCTAACAGACTAGTTCCATTGTCTCATAACACTATGCCACTCTCCACCACTACCACAATAGTACTGTTCACCTTCTGTACCTTTAATTGTCCACATCACTGGAGAATACTACGAGACTAATGAACTAGTCTCTATCCGCACACCAAACATTACTTCAACCTTGGCTTCAACTTGCCACCGTACAGGGGTAATTAATCTACATATCTTAACTGCACTAGACATGAAAGGTTGCCTACATGTTAATGGTAAATGACACTCCATATCTAAACGGGAAAAAAAATCAACAATCTTAGATTTACATCTACTCAAGTGATGCCGAGGTTCATAATTGAATTAAGACAGTCATGCATAAATGTTACAGTACTGTATAATAATCATATTTATTTTTTTAAATATTTCCAAAATATAACAAATGCGACTAAAGGTTATTATCACTATTTTCAAGACAACAATGAGGTTGTCATGCGTATTTATAGTAAACACATTTGTGAACCTACTCTTAAGGGGAGATCTCCACTTGAGGGATTTCTTTCTTGACCCCTTTCTCCCTCATGTTTAGCCCCATTGCTTTTGATATTATAAAAAGTTTGCCCCATTAGTTTAGGTATTTTAAGAACTTTCACCCCATATTAAGACCTTTCGTGCCATTTAGGTGTCGATTTTATCCTGGCGAGCGATAGTGAGCCTGTAATTTAAGAGGAACCGGCCTTTGGCCGGGACATTTTTCTACCGAAAAATGTACAAATTTATCTTGAAAGGGACTCAAGGGGGTGTAATTTTAAGGTTGATGGAGGTCTAGTGAACAAACTAAATACCTCCCCTTAATACACAACATTTACATATGTGTTAATTTAACCCTCAGCCTACTTTACCAGCGACGTACATTGGCCGACAGTAAAAAGGTCACTCGCCAGTACCAGCGCCGTACAACGTACGTCTGTAATAATCGGTCCTTGTACAGAGCGGTACCTGGCACCATGACTTGTAAAACACTGCTTTGAGACCACGGCAACACTTCCAGAGTGTATCTAAGGTCCCACGGGCGAGCTGGCTCAGTACTCATTCAGCTTTCGGGGTGAGAAGATGCTCTCTCTTGACCTTTTAAGCCATTTTGGCCACAATGCTTGGTACTGGAGGTTATATTCATAGTAACACCCTCTGGTACACTAGGGGTTAACAAAAATAAAACTAAGTTTATCGTTATGATTACTGCTTAAGGGGAGGTATTTAGTGTGTTTCCTAGACCTCCATCAAGCTTAAAATTACACCCCCTTGACCCCCTTTCAAGATATATTTGTACATTTTTCGGTAGAAAAATGTCCCGGCCGAAGGCCGGTTCCTCTTAAATTACAGGCTCGCTATCGCTCGCCAGGATACAATTGACACCTGAATGGCACGAAAGGTCTCAATATGGGGTGAAAGTTCTTAAAATCGCTAAACTAATGGGGCAAACGTTTTATAATATCAAAAGCAATGGGGCTAAACATGAGGCAGAAAGGGGTCCAGAAAAAAATCCCTCAAGTGGAGATCTCCCCTTAATATATCACTCAACTTCGCAAACTTTGTAGACGTTTAATAAACAAACTATTCTCACATCCAATGGTACCGGTATTAAACAATTCTACCAACATATTTGCACATTAGGCTGACTAGAAAGAAAACCAAATGCCCAAAACTAACATTAACAAAGCCTATATGGTCTGACTTTGCTAATATGTGTTGAAGAATAGGTTTCTTACATCATGAGAAAAAAGAAGTGTTGCCAAGGTAGATCACGACATTTGAGCGTGATTAGACTGCTCTCTTGGACTGTTATAATCAATCTATCCATAGCTATATTTATGTACAGTAGGTAGTTGCAAAGGACACTTCTAACTGTTCATGTTGCTATCACATATACAGGAGTTATCAGGATATATCTCAGTCATAACGTAAAAATTCAAGGGATACATATAATCCATTACATATACAAAATTAATTTTCCAAGCAATGTTGTCCGGGGTTCAAGGTGTGTTGCACGCGGGGTATTGTGTTGGATAAAAACGTGAACAATCCAACATGAGGAATTCTGCTTCGCAATTATAGGAAGTCTGCTGTGCCGGATTTCAGAATAATGAAGGTAGCGGCCACATCATAAAAAAACGGATCTTTATAATTTGAGCAAACTTCACGAAGCAATGCTAGAGAATCGGATGAAACTTTCCGAAAGACTTAACAAATTGTGGAATATGAGACGATTGTTAAAATCAATATATATTTTGCAGCCTTTTCAATGCTGCGGATAAAACTATCCCTCCAATTTGTATGTATGTGGTATCAAAACATTCGGAATTGTGAGCTGCATAAAATTATGTAAAAATGGGGTTGATACTCCATGTAATTTTTAAGATAGGCCTATGGATATTTAATTGAAAAGTTATATTTTCAAGATGGCCACCAAAAAACGACATGTAGGTCAAAATCTTTCTCTATAAATTTGTGGGGCATTAGTAGAACAGCCCATACACCAAAATAAAATAGAAAAAATATTCGAAACAATTTCAGTAGAGGTTTCCCGCCGTAGGCTTAAACCCCTAGTAACAGCGTACACAGCCTGGATTTATCAAGTGATAGTGTTGTAGTTGTTGTTGTTCCCTAAGCTGCCTGGCCGAACAGCCCAGAGTCCCTAAGGAAGGCCATGGCCACAGTTGGGCTTTCCCACAGAGCTCTCAAAGAGTGTAAATTGTGTTGTTGGCGTAAGTGGTTGTGTGAAATGCAGTCTTCTATGATGTGTTTAATGGTATGGGGTGCTGTGTTACAACCCGGGCGACGGAGTCGTCGAGCTATCTTCTGATAGCTCAGAAGAGCCGGATGGTGTCCGCATCTCAGCCTGGCCAGGTGGACTACAGTGTTGTAGTTATAACATTTGACGACATCCTAGATTCGCACATTCGAATCCTTGCATTATATGGTATACTTTGTACATAAATATATATATAAAACTAAGTCTACAGTATCCATATTGTCAGCAACAGTATTCATTTCATTTAAGGTGATATTATCATCATAACCATCGTAAAGTAAATATCTAGTCATCTTTTTCGCAACATTTCACCCTTGTCATCAAACTCACTGTCTGGGAGTTTCTCACACTTTACGCTTGCTTTCTTCAATCATATTAGCACATCATTACTAGGCTTTACTCACTGCCAAGGATTGTTACTCACTCTCTCTCTCTCTCTCTCTCTCTCTCTCTTCTGTTTGTAATTGTATATTTTGGAGAAAAGAGTACAGTATTGAAGACGTATTTTACTGTGCATATACATACTCCATACACACTAAACCCACACATACACCCCCCCCCCCCCAATGAGACCCTTCTTCCTCATGTTTAGCCTCATTAGTTTTGATACGTTCACCCCATTTGTTTCGCGATTTTAAGATCTTTCACCCCACTGCTTAAGCCTAGTCATTTAGGTGTTTATTGTGTTCCCTGGTGAGCGATAGCTAGCCTGTAATTGAGGAGAAGCCAGTCTTCGGCCGGTTTTCCTATTTCCCTTCAGATATAACTATTAATGTCCATAAGATTATACTGAGAATACATTATTATGGTTACAATGAATGAACACTGTAGCTAAAGAGATACGTATTGATTAATGGATACAGAAGCGCATTAAGTTCTGAAGTCCCTGTTTCAGAAAAGTTCTATGAAGTATTTAACACGAGAGAGAGAGAGAGAGAGAGAGAGAGAGAGAGAGAGAGAGAGAGAGAGAGAGAGAGAGAGAGAGAGAGAGAGAGAGAGAGAGAGAGAGAGAGAGAGAGGTGTGTGTGTGCATGAGGGAGAGAGAGAGTTGGGTTAATATAAAATGTAATTCCATATTTGATATACTTCCAGAAGTTACGAGTATATTCATATCTTAATCTCCTTCTTAAGTATATAATGAAGACGAAAGTGGCCTCAGGTACAGTCACGTTCATTAATTCTTATATATACATTTTGGAAGCTGCCTCGGGTTGAATTGAATCTCATTATTTCTTTACCAGATATTAGCATTTTGGAGCATCGTTTGATCAGTTTGCGGCTTCAAAATGTATCAGAATTTATTGATGCGACTGTACATAGCTAATATTTACCTTTTCAATCAGGCGAGTCATATGTGTAATCTAACTACAGTACTTCCAGACTATTATACTATATTTGAAGATAACTTAGTGTACAAGAGTTGTTGTTGTTGTTGTTGTTCCCCAAGCTGCCTGGCCGAACAGCCCCAAGGTCCCGAGCAAGGCCAAGGCCATAACCAAGCGCCCCCACAGAACCCTCCCAGCTTACCACTAATAATGCCCAGGTGACCGAAGCCACTTAAAGGCGGGGAGCTGAGGAGGGTGCAAAAACGCCCGGGAAGCAAAAGCCCCACCCAAGGCCCTGTGGCCCTAAGCAATTATAAAGGGAAAGTTGAGGGGCAAAGGAAAAATGTGACGCTTTGGCTCCCAATCTGCCAGGGTTGGCAGTAGGGAGGTCAATCCACGGAAAAGACGCCGTCACTTGAGATCTAGAAAATATATAAGTTAAAGGAACAGTCAGAGTAAGCTATGGGTATGGCAGAGATCGCTCTGTTCTCACTTTGATAGACCAGCCCATCACCATAGTGTACAAGAGTTATAGAGATAACCGATATAGTTTCTAACTTTTCGATTCGCAGAGGTCTTAGAGGGACACCCGTGATAGTATTTAACGCTTCAATTCGCAGAGGTCATTCCTTAGCTCAATAAAATCATCTAGCAAACGCGTCGCCAACGTAAATAAATGGTCATCTGATTGAAGAGGTTAAGAATCATGTCCCCCTAAATAATGGGACTCTATTAGTGGTATAAACCCTTCCGAGATCCAATACACATTTCTTTTCTGTTTTCTGGCTATTATTGGACGATTTTATTAAGATTAGGATGGATATATGGAAGTCAGAGGGTTAATAGGGATAGTCTTTACCCTTTTCATTCCCACAGATCTTTCCTAAGCTGTATGAAATTTTCTACTAATAGCCAGAAATAAACTGTCAATGCGCGTCAGGAT
This sequence comes from Paralithodes platypus, assembly GCA_032716605.1. Taxonomy (NCBI): domain Eukaryota; kingdom Metazoa; phylum Arthropoda; class Malacostraca; order Decapoda; family Lithodidae; genus Paralithodes; species Paralithodes platypus. Next base: position 92,814,963 of record CM064513.1, read on the forward strand.
CCTCAAAGGGTTAAATTGATATGTGGATACGCATGGTTATTGTCACATCGGGCCTCCTAGCTGATCCTAATGCTGGCGGCAACGAGGAATTTCTCCAATGGCTTTCGTTCAGTAATTTTGCTTTACTAACAGTATGGGGGCCTTTTGGCATTGGTATTGGCGACTAGACTGAAGGTTTAGAATTATAGTTGACCAAAATCTTATAACACTTGAATTCAGAATCTTTCATGCTGAGCTGCCGAGAAAAATGGTTTAAACAAAAGTTTGTGGAACTTTGCCTCAGGTTTGAAACCGAACATCTGACTAGGAGAATCAAATTTTTTCATCATCAAAGCTTGTGTCCAGCCTCTTTAATTTCTTATCAAATGAAATCAAAAGTTCTTAACATGAATGAAGGTTTTATATTCAAGCATTGTTCTATTTTGAGCAAAATGTATGATTTTTTGTCAACAGATGATATCAGTTATAGAAGTGGGACACAGCCTTTGAAAGTTGATATGCACCTTCACAATAGGTGTACATAGAAAGATATATATACCCTAAGCACTGATAAATCTGGAAATATTCCCCGTCATCAGCATATTCTTCTACTTCCACAACATTCAACACTGAATAATGTACAGAATCAAACATACCTAGGTTGCATACAGTATTATTCCTAAAATCTAGCATCCAACAAATGCGAGACCAACGTTCAAGCCTCAATCAATACTTAAGACTATGTATGCATTATAATATTGTGGGAGACACACCATATCTCCTCCAGATTGCCTCTACATTATAAACAAAATACGGTGGATATGCTTAGCATGTGAAAGGCTTTTGTTCACAAACAATGACAACATTAATTGCTTGTTAAACACATTTGCCTCACATGCAAATATTTCATTCAAGATATAAGACGCTGCATATGCCGTATTTTCCTTTTCTTTTCTTATTCAACTACAATTTCTCTGGACCACGTCTACTGATTGATCAGCTTTCTTTCAGCTAATAGTTGAGAAGCAGAGGGGGAAGGAGGAAGTTCCCATAACTCTCAATCAGAAACTCAAGAACTCGATTGACATGGGACATCTTTGAATTAAATGTGCATCTCCAAATTAGATCTGCGTCTCCGAACTGGGGATTTTTTCCGGGTTAGCGCCGCCCCAGTTGAGCTGCCCGTTGCCCTTCTCCGTGAGTGGCAGCATGTCCTTGGGTGCCGTGGGGGTGGTGGAGACAGGCGTGGGCTGTGGGGATGCTGCCAGGGGAGTGTGGGTGGGGATACCTGATTCAACACGGTCCAAGAACTCAATGGAAGGCTGCGCAGGGCCCATCCTCTCCAGCTCCTTACGACATAGATGCATCACGATCCCGGCCCCAAAAGCATCACCCAGAACATTGATAGAAGTGCGGACACGATCCCTGGTGAAGCAGAACGTAACCTCCGATCAGTTGGTCATGCCGTAATGTAGCAAGCGACATGCAGCACAACAAAACAGTTTTCGACGTAACTTAAATCCATGCAGGAGAGGAACAGAAGGCGAAATATCTTCGTACAATTTGACGGCTCGATCCCGAGTGAAGCATATCATAGCCTTCAATAAAAAAAAAAAAAAAACACAGAACGAACCTATCTAATAAACACAAGCGGTAAAAAAAAATATATATATACAGTATATATACATTATACAGTATATATAATATACATACAGTATATATATATATATATATATATATATATATATATATATATATATATATATATATATATATATATATATATATATATATATATATATATATATACATATATACTGTATATATATATATATATATATATATATATATATATATATATAATACAAAGCCAATACAAACCTACGATAAACCATTCCATGTCATAAGAAACATAGGCAAGAACAAAAAAAAGACAATACGAACCTACCATAAATAATTTCTATTAGTTCATACAAAACAGACGAAAACGAAAAAAAAACCTAGCATAGTACATGCTGTAACACAAAAAAAAAATAAAATAAAATAAAATAATAATAATAATAAGAAAAACAAAAACTTGCATGGTCCATTTTGTAACTCAAGAAACCCAGTGCAGTGTACTTGATAAGGGACCCAAAAAAATAATAAATCAGGCAGTATGATGTGCATGGGCTTCAGAGACTATAATGGTAAATGGGGAAAGGACTATAACGGTAAATGGGGATAGGACTATAACGGTAAATGGGGATAGGACTATAATGACAAATAGGAATAGGACCGTAACTGCAAATGGGAATAAGACTATCACTGTAAATGGGGATAGGACTATAACAGCAAATGGGGATAAGACTATAACGGTAAATGGGGATAGGACTATAACTGTAAATGGGGATAGGACTATAACGGTAAATGGGGATAGGACTATAACGGTAAATGGGGATAGGACTATAACTGTAAATGGGGATAGGACTATAACGGTAAATGGGGATAGGACTATAACGGTAAATGGGGATAGGACTATAACGGTAAATGGGAATAGGACTATAACAGCTAATGGGAATAGGACTATAACTGTAAATGGGGATAGGACTAAACGGCAAAGGGGTACTCACAGAATCCAGTCGACAGCGAAGATGAGCGATGCGTGTTCGGTGGGCAGTCCGATAGCGGTGAGGACGAGCAACATGGTGACCAGACCGGCGCTGGGGATACTGGCCGCTCCGATACTGGCCAAGGTTGACGTCAAACTGGGGAAACAATAATCACATAAGACAACAACAACAAAAACATCAAGAACTATATACTTCAGAATGTATATATAGTGGTTCTAGAGCGCTACATCTTGGGGTGATCTGTAACACCCCGTTCTTAACATTAATCATCAATTACAAATCCCAATGTACTTGAATAAACTAATGAAAGCATATCGTCCTCCCGGGATTCGAACTTGGGACACCACACCCAGAACGTAAGCACCTAAACCATTACACCACCAACACAGTTAGAGGTTGAGCATACGATCACGATTAATATAGATAAACAATATATTACCCGCAGTAAGAGAGTTAAAAACAATTTCCACAAAGTTTTAACATTTTCCTTGGACTGACCTGACCGTGACGAGCTGCCCCGGGCCGAGATGGATACCGTACATCTGGGCGATGAAGATGGAGCCCACAGCCTCGTACAGCGCCGTGCCGTCCATGTTGATGGTGGCTCCCACGGGCAGGACGAACCGCGTCACCCGCTTGTCTATCTTGTTGTTCTCCTCCAAGCATCGGAATGTGATGGGCAGGGTGGCAGAGCTGAGAACAAAAGAAGAAACTTAACTGAGTCTTCTGGAGGTACACTATTTACAAGAATGAAATAAATAATGTGGTGGGCTGGATCTAATGTGGTGGGCTGGACCAATTAGAGTGAGGGTTGGTGTCGTCTACTTCCCATAGCCACTTCTGACTTAATCTTTTTCAGCATTCTTATTTATATCTTTTTCCCCGAGTGTGGTGAAGGCAGTGGGGTCATAATTGTGTGCCCCATGGTTCCCTAGTGTCTTACTCTCACAGCCCACTGGCAAAAGTCGGCCTTTCTCTCTGGTATAGGGATGCAGCGTCCCACCGTCCGGTGGTGCAGTCAGCCTCTAACAATTACAACAATTTCTTGTTACTGCCATATTCTAGAACAGTTAAGGCTGGTGTGGTGCGGATTCATCAGGTGCAAGTGCTTCAGGGGGAGTTTGTCGAGTCTTGCCGAGACACTTGAGCACTATACCAACACCGGCCACTGTGATGACACAAAGGGGCTGTATTGTGGCAAGTCTTTATTGTCCTGTACTACAATAAAAGGACTGAAACTACGCTCTCTGTGGATGAAGCGGCATTTAAACTTGTATGTATGTATGCATGCTATAGAACCATCATATCCATAAAAGTATTGATCAGTCTTAGACATGAAGGAAGTGTTCTCTTTCATAATTAGAAGGAAAGATTAACCTCATCTCTTGCTTTTATTATTGTTAAACAAGAAATGTGGCAAGTGGTCTCAGACTCTCAGTGTTAATATAGAGAAATCTAAATTTGAAGGACACGGTTTTAATAACCATAATAAACTCAAATGAAATCCTTTGCACTTCGCTGTATGTGATATGAGCATCATGACCATGAAGAACATGATGGTGTTACTGAAAGATTAAATGTATAAACCACTGCTTCAAAATTGTTGTTGTTGTAGTAACCCCAAGATACAATTTATGGGAATCCTGAATCATCCAGGTATTCCCACCTCTGCACCTCCCTGGGGGAGGTAGGGTATAGTGAGATCCATATGTGAGGGGGCAGCAGGGAAAGAGGTCAGTTTCCTCCATCCGCAGTTCTCCCAGCAGCGCGACCGTTGCAGGCCGATCTCATCGGCACGTTATTGCTCCTTTTAGTTGCCTTGTACGACACACAGTAGGATACGTGAAGCATATTCTTTTCCTCCATTAAATATGGAGGACCCTCTTACCCCAGGGTAGCTAGAGCTGTTCTAGCATTCAAGCTCTCAATATCCTTGCATGTGACTTTAAACAAAAGTTGGATAAAAACTCTAGCTCCTTAAATGACATTATCACATACCTTGAACCCGTCCCCAGCACCGTTATCCAGGCCTGCACCATCTGCACCATGCCCTTGAAGAACATGAGGGAGAAGGGGGTACTATAACATACCTTGAACCCGTCCCCAGATCCGTGATCCAGGCCTGCACCATGCCCATGAAGAACAGGAGGGAGAAGGGGGAACTATAACATACCTGGAACCCGTCCCCAGCACCGTGATCCAGGCCTGCACCATGCCCTTGAAGAACATGAGGGAGAAGAGGGTACTATAACATACCTTGAACCCGTGCCCAGCGCCGTGATCCAGGCCTGCACCATGCCCCTGAAGAACGTGGCGGGGTTCTTGCGTGTGACCACAAAGTAAATGAGAGGTAGAGTAAAGACGGCGTGGATGAACAGGCCCGCTATCACCGTCAACATGTACAGCCCCAACATCTGAGCCGTCTCTCGCAGGTCCTCGATACTCATGATTTGGCCGATGACGAGACTCATGATGCCGAAGGGGGAGTACCTGGGGAATGATTGAACAAATGAGTTATGTTAACCCTATGAAGATTGGATTGTGACACATTTTTACAGTTTATTCTGGCTATCATTAGACGATTATATACAGTTTAACCCCTCCGACCCCAGGGACGCACGTTATGCGCCGCCTATGTATGTAACCCACAGTACCAGCGACGCAACGTATGCGTCCGCCTTAATTACTCTTGTTCTATGGCACCTAGAGGGTTCAGATTTGTATGGGAACTACTTTAGGATCCCACAGAATAATACTGATGGTTGGAAACCACTCAAGTCCAGCCGCAGTGGGTGCGCGCAGGACTGATATGCCAGTATATATATTATTGTGACATTCCCCAGGCCCCCAGGACCCCCAAATGACCTAGAAGAGCAGTTTTATGTTGTTTGTCCTTCATTACTAACCCATCCCATGTGTTTTCAGGAAAAAATAAAATTGAAAAGTGGCTGGTCCTGGAGTGTACTTTTTTGTTATATCGCTTGGGATCCAGGGGGTTAAGTAGGATATGGGGGAATTAGAAGGGTAAAGACTATCTCGGTTAAGGGGAGGTTTTTAGTTTGGTCCCTAGATATCCATCAAGCTTAAGATTACACCCCCTTGAGCCCCTTTCAAGATAAATTTGTACATTTTTCGGTAGAAAAATGTCCAGGCTGAAAGCCGGTTCCTCTTAAATTACAGGCTCGCTATCGCTCGCCAGGATAAAATCGACACCTAAATTGCACGAAAGGTCTTAAAATCGACGGAAACGGGGCGAAAGTTCTTAAAATCGCCAAACTAATGGGGCGACTGTCTTAAAATCTCAAAAGCAATGGGTCTAAACATGAGGGAGAAAGGGGTCCAGAAAAAAATCCCTCAAGTCAATATCTCCCCTTAACCCTGACTTCCATAATTATACCCTTCCTAATCTGAATATAATCGTCGTAATAGCCAGAAAACTGAAAAGAAATGCGTATTGGCATTTGAAAGGGTTAAGCTACACTCCATTCCATTGTGAGCAGGCTAGAAATCAGACTCCTAACTTCTGTAACTCAAAAAGGGCTACAGCAAATGGGCTGTACATTTCCACACATATTCCCTGGCTGACTCATCTCAAATGGTTGTTGTTGTTGTTTTTCCCCAAGCTGCCTGGCCGAACAGCCCCAAGGCCCCGAGCAAGGCCAAGGCCATAACCGAGCGCCCCCACAGAACCCTCCCCGCCGACCACAATAAAGCCTGGGTGACCGAAGCCACTCTATGGCGGGGAGCTGAGGAGGGTGCGGAAACGCCCGGGAAACCAAAGCCCCACCCAGGGCCCTGTGCCCCTCAGCAATTATGAAGAGAAAGTTGAGGGGCAAAGGAAAGATGTGACGCTTTGGCTTCCAATCTTGGTAGATTAGGAGGTCAATCCACGCAAGAGACGCCGTCACTTGAGATCTAGAAAATATATAAGTTAAAGGAACAGTCAGAGTAAGCTATGGGTATGGCAGAGATCGCTCAGTTCTCACTCTGATAGACCAGCCCATCACCATCGTCTCAAATGGTAAGACACACTAGCTTGATCACTCGTTTAGAAGTTATAGAGGTGTTTGTGGGTCAGTATCTATGGCCTAACTATACTCCTTTTGTTTATAGTACACTAGTTTAGATACGTCAAGACTATATAGGTTATTATTTTCAGCTTAAGGGCAGATCCCCACTTGAGGGATTTTTTTCTTGACCCCTTTCTCCCTCATGTTGAGCCCCATTGCTTTTGATATTATAAAACGTTTGACCCATTAGTTTAGCAATTTTAAGAACTTTCACCCCATATTAAGACCTTTCGTGCCATTCAGGTGTCGATTTTATCCTGGCGAGCGATAGCGAGCCTGTAATTTAAGAGGAACCGGCCTTCGGCCGGGCCATTTTTCTACCGAAAAATGTACAAATTTATCTTGAAAGGGACTCAAGGGGGTGTAATTTTAAGCTTGATGGAGGTCTAGGGAACAAACTAAAAACCTCCCCTTAACCCTATGAAGATCTGATCACGTATTTAATTTATGTTTCTGGATATTATTAGGCGATATTGTGGGCATCAGAAGGGTAAATACCATCACAATCAACCCTCGGATTTCCATAATACCCTTCCTAATTTGAATTAAGTCGTCTAATAACAGATAGTATTAAGGGGAGGTATTTAGTTTGTTCCCTAGACCTCCATCAAGCTTAAAATTACACCCCCTTGAGTCCCTTTCAAGATAAATTTGTACATTTTTCGGTAGAAAAATGTCCCGGCCGAAGGCCGGTTCCTCTTAAATTACAGGCTCGCTATCGCTCGCCAGGATAAAATCGACACCTGAATTGCACGAAAGGTCTTAATATGGGGTGAAAGTTCTTAAAATCGCTAAACTAATGGGGCAAACGATTTATAATATCAAAAGCAATGGGGCTAAACATGAGGGAGAAAGGGGTCAAGAAAAAAATCCCTCAAGTGGAGACCTCCCCTTAAGTTTCAAAATGCGTCATAATCCTCAAGGGGTTACCAATCTTTCACTCAGCACCACCTATCATCACCACCTCTCACCATCACCACCTCTCACCATCACCACCACCACCACCACCACATTGCATCACCACCACCGCCATCACCTCTCACCGCCATCACCTCTCACCACCACCACTCATATCTCATCACCACCACCACCACATCTCATCACCACCACCACCACCACCACATCTCATCACCACCACCACCACATTTCATCACCACTAGTGCCATCACAACCATCTCTCACCACCACCACCACATTTCATCACCACCACCACCACATCTCATCACCACTAGCGCCATCACAACCATCTCTCACCACTACCACCACATTTCCCCAACAACACCTCCACTCATCACCACCAGCACACTCACCACATAATAATCTCGACCATCTTCATCACCACGTCGTTGAGAATAATGAAGAAGTCTACCATGAGCTTCCCCTGGGGCATGCGGCCGATCAGGGACCCAAAGGCCACACAGAACACAATCATCCCTGAAATAAAACCATAAGCGTTAATGTCGCCACACACACACGTAGTTCGATATACATACATACATACATACATACATACATACATACATAACATTTTAAGACTGAGTGTTCCACACATAAGTGCAGTTTCAGTCTCTTGTCCTAATGGCGGCGTTCCAGGCAACCCTGTTAAGGGCTGCTTCACTTGTCAAGTTCTTGGATTTGAGATCGGCGCGTATAGTCCGATCCCAGGTCTTCCTCGGTCCACCCCTTGGTGCAGCTCCCTCCACAATCACAGACCTGCATTTTTTCACCCAATTTTGTTCATCCATTCTCTCCACATGTCCATACCATCCCAGTCTACTTGTACGCATCACCTCGCTAATACTCTTTATACCTAAACGTCAAATCCAACATTGTATAAGCCAGTTTGAGTATGGGTGGGGGTACTTTGACTGTTTGACGGATCCGTTTATATTGACCCTAGTTGAGTTGGTCCTAGTTGAATTGCCACTGGTTAAGATTAACCCGATTGAAATGGTTGTTGTTGTAGTTCCCCAGCTTGTCTGGCTGAACAGTCCCGAATCCGGTAGACCGAAGCCACTCCAGATGCTTGGGCACCCGAAGGGGCCTGGGTGAGATGAGATCTGTCTCTGAGAGGGCAACGAGGGAGGGGATGATAAGCCCATGGGCTTGCACCCCCGGGCCAATGCCCCCACCGTCCGCAGCCCCCGTTGCAGTGCCACCAAATCGGGCGATCTCGCCAGCACCTAGAAGGAAAAGTAGTACAATAAGAGAGACGGACAGAAACGGCTAAGGTTGGGTAGAGGATGCCAAACCTCTCTCTGGATAGAACCAGCTCTCACCCACCGATTGATTTGATTTACTGATAAACTTGCCATGGAACATTCTTCACATGATCTGCCGTTCTTACCCATAACGTTGGTGCCTTCAGAGGTGGTGAGGGATCGTTCGTATTTGTCCTCGGGGACGGTGAGAGTCTCGTTTATGATGCCTCGCATGGTCTCGTTCATGGCCTCCACTGTCTCGTTCAAGCGGAGCGGGGACGGTTTCACCTGGGGAGTGGGGGGAGCGTTAGATAACAAATTTAGATAACAAATTTAGATTACATGGTGAAACACATACAATAGCACTGGATATATTAAAGGCATTTGATAGAGTCTGGCATCAATCCTTATTGTCGAAGATGTCACACTACGGCCTTGCATCATTAGTTCCACTAATTTCTTCTTATCTTCAGAACAGAAAAATATGTGTAATGGTAGATGGCCTTTATTCTCAATTTCACTCAATAAATGCTGGTGTTCCCCAGGGATCAGTTTTGGCCCCAATTCTGTTCCTCATTCATATCAATGATCTCATATCTACCACTCATAATCCAATACATTCCTACGCAGATGACTCAACACTCCACAGTTCCTTCACATTTACCAATTCTTTCACCCAACCCGATCTTATAAATTCAAAAATAAACACTGCAATTTCTCTGAACCAGGACCTTTCTAGAATTGATGGATGGGGACAAAAGAATCTAGTTTCCTTTAATGCACAGAAAATCAAGTACATTCAATTTTCTAACCGACAGAATCTCACTGACTCCCATATATTTTTTAATGATGTAAATATTCCCACTTCCCCTAGTATTGACATTCTCGGTGTAACATTAACTACTAACTTGAGCTGGACACATTATGTTAGAAGCATTGCTAAGAATGCCTCTAAAAAACTGGGACTCCTGTACAGAGTTCGAGAATTCTTCACTGACGAGCAGTTGGCCGTGATATATAAAAGTCATGTGCGTTCTCAGATGGATTACCGTTCACCTCTGTGGGGTGGAAGTGGAGTGGTTGCATTGAGGCAGTTGGACAAAATTCAAAATAAAGCTATTAGATTAATCAATAACCCTGCAATCACACAGGACCTTCCTACATTATCCATACGAAGAAACGTTGCATCCCTTGCATTATTCTACAGATATTTTCACAGCAATTGTTCCGAGGAACTTGCTTCAATTGTGCCGCCTCTCCACATCTTTCCCCGTAGAACTAGGGCAGCTGAGAGCGCCCATGAATTTACACTTTCTCCTCCACAATGCAGAACTTCTGCTTATCAGAATTAATTTATCCCCAGAGCTACTACTCTTTGGAATTCACTTCCCTCGAATTGCTTTCCACAAACTTACAATCTACAAATGTTTAAATCCAGTTGTTACAAACATTTTATGAATGGAGGATGCCTTTAGGCACATGGACCTTTTTGTTTTATCTGTGTTTTTCCTTCCTCCGTTCATTGTCTCTTAAAAAAAAAAAAAAAAATCGTTAAAATAGAACTTCAGACGCTATCAACCCTTCTGGATTATTAAGCCAGCACACTGTAAGTCAAGAATACTGTTAGAACTGGAACACCTTTTCGAGAACACCAGTCCCTTCACTCCTTTTTGATAATTCCAGTGATAAGTAGCCTCAAGTTGGGAAATATAATAACTACATTCTGTGTTCTATACAGTCACAAGTCATAATAAGTATACCCCCATATAAATACAGTCACAAGTCATAATAAGTATACCCCCATATAAATACAGTCACAAGTCATAATAAGTATACCCCCATATAAATACAGTCACAAGTCATAATAAGTATACCCCCATATAAATACAGTCACAAGTCATAATAAGTATACCCCCATATAAATACAGTCACAAGTCATAATAAGTATACCCTCATATAAATAATTGAGTCTATGAAACAAATTTTTTGAAGCATTTAGGTTATATTTGATTATAACTGCCAATACGATATGAACCTACTATAACCTGCTATAACTGCCAATACGATGTGAACCTACTATAACTGCCAATACGATGTGAACCTACTATAACCTGCTATAACTGCCAATACGATGTGAACCTACTATAACCTACTATAACTGCCAATACGATGTGAACCTACTATAACCTACTATAACTGCCAATACGATGTGAACCTACTATAACCTGCTATAACTGCCAATACGATGTGAACCTATTATAACCTGCTATAACTGCCAATACGATGTGAACCTACTATAACCTGCTATAACTGCCAATACGATGTGAACCTATTATAACTTGGTATAACTGCCAATACGATGTGAACCTACTATAACCTGCTATAACTGCCAATACGATGTGAACCTACTATAACTGCCAATACGATATGAACCTACTATAACTGCCAATACGATGTGAACCTACTATAACTGCCAATACAATGTGAACCTACTATAACCTGCTATAACTGCCAATACAATGTGAACCTACTATAACCTGCTATAACTGCCAATACGATATGAACCTACTATAACTGCCAATACGATGTGAACCTACTATAACCTACTATAACTGCCAATACAATGTGAACCTACTATAACCTGCTATAACTGCCAATACAATGTGAACCTACTATAACCTGCTATAACTGCCAATACGATGTGAACCTACTATAATCTACTATAACTGCCAATACAATGTGAACCTACTATAACTGCCAATACGATGTGAACCTACTATAACCTGCTATAACTGCCAATACGATGTGAACCTACTATAATCTACTATAACTGCCAATACAATGTGAACCTACTATAACTGCCAATACGATGTGAACCTACTATAACCTACTATAACTGCCAATACAATGTGAACCTACTATAACCTGCTATAACTGCCAATACGATGTGAACCTACTATAACCTACTATAACTGCCAATACGATGTGAACCTACTATAACCTGCTATAACTGCCAATACAATGTGAACCTACTATAACCTGCTATAACTGCCAATACGATGTGAACCTACTATAACTGCCAATACAATGTGAACCTACTATAACTGCCAATACGATGTGAACCTACTATAACTGCCAATACGATATAAACCTACTATAACCTGCTATAACTGCCAATACGATGTGAACCTACTATAACCTGCTATAACTGCCAATACAATGTGAACCTACTATAACCTGCTATAACTGCCAATACGATGTGAACCTACTATAACCTGCTATAACTGCCAATACGATGTGAACCTACTATAACCTGCTATAACTGCCAATACGATGTGAACCTACTATAACTGCCAATACGATATAAACCTACTATAACCTGCTATAACTGCCAATACGATGTGAACCTACTATAACCTACTATAACTGCCAATACGATGTGAACCTACTATAACCTGCTATAACTGCCAATACAATGTGAACCTACTATAACCTACTATAACTGCCAATACGATGTGAACCTACTATAACTGCCAATACGATGTGAACCTACTATAACTGCCAGTACTATATGAACCTACTATAACCTGCTATAACTGCCAATACAATGTGAACCTACTATAACCTGCTATAACTGCCAATACAATGTGAACCTACTATAACCTGCTATAACTGCCAATACGATGTGAACCTACTATAACCTGCTATAACTGCCAATACGATGTGAACCTACTATAACCTGCTATAACTGCCAATACGATGTGAACCTACTATAACTGCCAATACGATATAAACCTACTATAACCTGCTATAACTGCCAATACGATGTGAACCTACTATAACCTACTATAACTGCCAATACGATGTGAACCTACTATAACCTGCTATAACTGCCAATACGATGTGAACCTACTATAACCTACTATAACTGCCAATACGATGTGAACCTACTATAACTGCCAATACGATGTGAACCTACTATAACTGCCAGTACTATATGAACCTACTATAACCTGCTATAACTGCCAATACGATGTGAACCTACTATAACTGCCAATACGATGTGAACCTACTATAACCTACTATAACTGCCAATACGATGTGAACCTACTATAACTGCCAATACAATGTGAACCTACTATAACCTGCTATAACTGCCAATACGATGTGAACCTACTATAACTGCCAATACGATATAAACCTACTATAACCTGCTGGACTAACCTTGGTATAGACGGTCTTGGTGGAAGAGAAGCTAGCCATCACTAAGTTATCAGGAAACATGTTTCTGTAGGGAAGGGAGAGAGGGGGGAAGGAAGGGTTCATTAGAAATTATTATTATTATTATGAGTTTAACCGGGGCACTGTTCTTTATAGATATGCAGGATATAATTATACATATATACCGGTATATATATATACTGTATATATAGTATATCAGTTTATAATGAATTGGATTAGAACATATTATATGCAATTTTAACCGAACAAACGCTATCATAAACTACAGTACCGTACACTGTGATCAGATATTAGGTTATAATTCTAGTTAGTGAACAAAACTATATACAATTTAAAATATATCTTGCCCTTTACTATACAAAGATCAATTACTTAAAGAAAACATGTATATTGAAATTTAATTGCAAGCAAATAGGGCTTTAAACTATTGGCTTTGGCATTCACATATACATACACATTACACATTCACATATTATTGTACATACACATATACATTCACATATACATACACATATATTGTACATACATATATTGTACATACACATATACATACACATATATTGTACATACACATATTATTGTACATATACATACATATATTGTACATACACATATACATACACATATATTGTACATACACATATACATACACATATATTGTACATACACATATACATACACATATATTGTACATACACATATACAATTGTACATACACATTCACATACACTTATATTGTACATACACATATACATACACATATATTGTACATACACATATACATACACATATATTGTACATACACATATATTGTACAAACACATATACATACACATATATTGTACATACACATATACATACACATATATTGTACATACACATATATTGTACATACACATATACATACACATATATTGTACATACACATATACATACACATATATTGTACATACACATATACATACACATTCACATACATCAAGAACTAACAAGGAAAATTACATTACGGACCATACTCTATCGCTACTTAACATTAACCCTCTCCGACATATGACGCGATTTTGAGCCCATTAGGGATACTTTAAAACCTTTGTTACCATCAGGGGTATTTAGAAACCTTTAGTTTAGTTACTTCAACCTCTGCAGTTGTCTTTGAGTTAGCTGTGGGCAGAAAACTAATTTTGGAGAGGTAATTAATTATAAGAGTGAGAGAACTCTATTTCTTATTGCTAATCTGGCAACCTCTGCGTCATATGTGCGTGAATGGGTATTTATTGGCTTACTTATTTATCTCTCTATCCCCCCCTCCCCTCCCCCAAGATACTTATTCAAGATATATTTGTAAATTTTCCGGTAGAAAAATGTATCGGACTCTTAAAATTACAGGCTAGCTATTGCTCGCCAGGACAATATAGACACCTAAATGGCACGAAAGGTCTTTAAATTGACAACGAAATGGGGTGAAAGGTGTTAAAAACGCCAACCCTCAAACATTGAACTTCTCTACCCACACTACTGGTAGCTTATGTCAAAGTAAGTTGGTTTGTAGAAGATATTTATTTTAATATATACCATGTGGGTTTTTTATGTTTTCTTCATGAATTTATTTTGTTATATTTATTTTTTTGTTATTATATATATATATATATATTTTTTTTTTTTTTTTTTTTTTTTTGCCAGATTAGCAATAAGAAATAGATTACTCTCACTCTTATAATTATCTCTCCAAAATTAGTTTTCTGCCCACAGCTAACTCAAAGACAACTGCAGAGGTTGAAGTAACTAAACTAAAGGTTTCTAAATACCCCTGACGGTAACAAAGGCTTTAAAGTATCCCTAATAGGCTCAAAAATTGCGTCAGGATGGGAGAGGGTTTATATATACGCTATTATATATCAAACACACAAACATATACGCCCTGTTGGTGGTTCTTACTCGGGTTCCAGACACGGTACACAATCATGCAAAAAGAATATTAACTCATGTTCTCAAGACATTGCACATCATCATCACGCTAATGGCCAAACCTTCTTATTTGCGACATATCCACGGACTGACTCACCAAGAAAAACATTTAAACATCAACTCAAATACTAAACTAAATATAACAGAACGATATTAGAAAAGGAAAAAAAGTCACGATTGTAAAACGTAGTAAGACGCATTTAGACACTAGGATGAATAGGGTTTAAAAATTATGGAAGGGAAGTTAGACATTACTGTATACTGTATATATATATATGTGTGTGTGTGGGTGTGTGTGTAGTATAGATACACAGAACATACACAAACCCTTCATAGATACACAGAAAATACACCAGCCCTTCGTGAATACACAAAAAATACACCAACAGAAAATACACCAACTTTTCATGGATACACAGAAAATACACCAACAATAGAACCCCCCCCCCCCCCCCAAAAAAAAAATACAGAAAATACAGCAACCCTTCATGAATACAATGAAAATACACCAACTGTTCATGAATACACCAACGGCGGGTGCCCAACCCCGAAAAGGGTTGAAATAGGGGAGCTATCCCCCCGCCAAAGGCGGCTTTCTAGGGCCTTTCCTAGCTGATGCTGAGAGGATTGGGTTCTAGTCATGTGGTGATGGGCTGGTCTATCAGAGTGAGAACTGAGCAATCTCTGCCATACCCATAGCTCACTCTGACTGTTCCTTTTACTTATATATTTTCTAGATCTCAAGTGACGGCGTCTCTTCCGTGGATTGACCTCCCAATCTACCAAGATTGGAAGCCAAAGCGTCACATTTTTCCCTTGCCCCTCAATTTTCTCTTCATAATTGCTGAGGGACACAGGGCCCTGGGTGGGGCTTTGGTTTCCCGGGCATTGCCGCACCCTCCTCAGCTCCCCGCCATGGAGTGGCTTCGGTCACCCAGGCTTTATTGTGGTCGGCGGGGAGGGTTCTGTGGGGCCGCTCGGTTGTGGCCTTGGCCTTGCTCAGGGCCTTGGGGTTGTTCGGCCAGGCAGCTTGGGGAACAACAACACCAACTGTTCATGAATACACCAACATAAAATACACCAACTGTTCATGAATACACCAACATAAAATACACCAACTGTTCATGAATACACCAACATAAAATACACCAACTGTTCATGAATACACCAACATAAAATACACCAACTGTTCATGAATACACCAACATAAAATACACCAACACCAGGCAGCTTGGGGAACAAGAACAACAACAACACCAATCCCCCCCCCCAAAAGCTACCTAATAATATCCAAGAGAGCATCTAGAATTTGCGGTTCCTCCGTCTCCATGGCGACGGGTTTCGATCCCCCCACCAGGATAGAGGGGTCGCCGGGGTGGATCGTGGTAACCATGGTGATGCCCAGACAAGCCGCCAAGACGGTGGTGGTGAAGTAGTAGCAGAGGGCGCGGGAACCCATCTTACCCGACGACCCCGTGTCCAGGCATGATAATCCTGATAGTAAAGTGTAGATTGATTATTAGATGGTTAGATAGATGGATAAATAGAGGTGTATATATAAAAAGAGAAGTGTGCAGGAGACGTGGACGACGGAGACTTGTAGTAGAAAAGTAGTATTAGTGGGCACGTTACGCTGCATTATGCACCCACAATGTACACCACAATAGTACCGCGACTGTACAACGACGACGGCACAACTAACTTAAAAGGGCCACAACAAAATTCCAAAGTTTTGAACAGGCTAAAACAATGAGCATGCCACGTCGACACGTGAGGACATCGCTAGACTGGCCCAATACGCTGCCCGCCTGTACAGTCTCACTAATAAGTGATATCTCGGCACCAAGTATGCTTTGATCAATAATTGGTATCAGCAATATCTAAGCTTAATTTTTTCATATCGAGTTAAATATTCAAACATGTTCCTACACTTACCCACCCTATTGAACATCTGACAGACATTAATACAGCACAGAACAAGCCAAACGTAATAACCGTTGGAACATGACTTATTAGCGCGACACGACCGTACACGACCATGACTGGGATGGCACCAGGTTTGCCGAGTCGGGGTATGTCTGGCTGGAGATCCTCTGTGTGAAATACCCTTTATGCTGGAGATATGGACGGTGGTGTAGAAGTCGTAACAAATGGCACAGGACCCCATCTCACCCGACGACCATGATAGTTCTGATAGTAGGGTAAGAATAAGTCGTTGAATAGTTACATATAGAAAAGAGAGAAATACAAAGAAGAGATTTGGTGGTTATGTGGACGATCATCCAGAAGTAGTAACAGAATGCTCGGACCCCATCTTACTCGACGAGCCTATGTACAATGAGTAGTCCTGATAGAAGAGAATAGATAGATGGTTAGTAAGATAGTTACATGAATATAGAGGTATATATAAAAACTAAAGTGTGCAGTAAACATGGACGGTGGTGGTAAAGTAGAACCAGAAGGGCGCAGGACCCCATCTTAGCGGACGACCCAGCAGCGCCCTGGCATAATAATCCTGAATGTAACGTAGTGTAGTAGATAATGTAAGAAATGAGTAGATGAATAGTTAGAGATGTATATAAATAGTTGAATATATATAGAGAGAGCGGTGGACTGGAGATGTAGATATGGTAGTGGAGACGTGTTAGCAGAGAGCACAGGACCCCATCATCCCCGATGAGCCAGTGTCCAGGCATAATAAATCTGATAGGAGGGAGAGTTGGGGTTTTATTGAGAGAGAGAGAGAGAGAGATAGACAGTGAGTGATATTAGACAGAGTAAGAGTGAGTGAGTGAGTGAGTGAGTGAGTGAGAGTGCGTGTGTGTGTGTTTAACCCTCTCCGACATATGACTCAATTTTGAGCCTATTAGGGATACTTTAAAGCCTTTGTTACCATCAGGGGTATTTAGAAACCTTTAGTTTAGTTACTTCAACCTCTGCAGTTGTCTTTGAGTTAGCTGTGTTGAGCCTATTGGGGATACTTTAAAGCCTTTGTTACCATCAGGGGTATTTAGAAACCTTTAGTTTAGTTACTTCAACCTCTGCAGTTGTCTTTGAGTTAGCTGTGGGCAGAAAACTAATTTTGGAGAGGTAATTATAAGAGTGAGTGAACTATTTCTTATTGCTAATCTGGCAACCTCTGCGTCATATGAGTCTGAAGGGGTTAATAGACGTGGACTTGCGTGAATAGATTATAGAAAAGAGTACAAAATCCCTCGATGCTTGACGATCCCGTAGCCGTTCTTGAAGTGGCCATTTAGAAGTGTGTCCATTTAAATCGTTTTGCATGAACAAATCATAATCTATATAGATACAATACCTTGATATATAAGTGCAATCAAACTATAATACAACTGATTATATATTAGATGGAGAAAGTGATAAAGAAAGAAATGACAATCACAGTATTATGCCCCAACTTAAATGTTGGCAGAGTTAGAAATTATATATCATGTATGTATGTACAAAGGAGTACAAAGGAAATCAAGCAACAACAGGTCTAGTGACCCTTCTAGGCTGCTTGTCCTCCAAAACACTGAGGATCAAGTGTCCAAACAGTGGTTTAGAGTGGGTAAGGGAACATTGAAAAGGGAACTACTGCCCTGGAACTAATGTCCGTGGCAGGATTAGGAAGTTAGTAGGGGACGGATGGGTTAGTAACTGAGGGGGGGTTACAATAAAGTTATTCATTTACAAACGCAGTCAGTCGCGGGTTTGATGCGAGATATTTGTCTAAGCGTATGTATGTCCAGGCATTTTGGCTCGAACGTCCCTCGATTTTGGCCCTGTCACTCTTTCAACTATGGGGGAGGCACTCACTATAGGCAGTTCTGCCTTTTGCCTCCCTCAATCACATAGACAAATAAGTAATATTGCCTACTCTGGCACTTAACCCAGGTGTTTGTTTTTTGTTGTTATGGGGGTGGCCGACTCGAGACAGAGCCCGAACAGGGACATCACAACGCATCATAAAAAAAAAGCAAAACAAAACACAAAATCACACACATCTAGGTCGTCCAGGAGAATTACCCAGAGACCCAGGCCCATTTGGGGTCCCCAGCAAAAGATTCCCAGGTCCCAGATATCATGCTGACCTGGTTTGTTTTCGTCTTGGCCTTCATTTCTTTCAGTTGCACAAGTATGCAAATGTTGCTACCCTACTGCACAGCACATAAAGCTACTAAACACACTACACACTACACAATGCACGGTACTTGACGACATCACACACAGAGCACATAATGTTGCTACCATACTGCACAGCACATAAAGCTACTAAACACACTACACACTACACAATGCACGGTACTTGACGACATCACACACAGAGCACATAATGTTTCTACCATACTGCACAGCACATAAAGCTACTAAACACACTACACACTACACAATGCACGGTACTTGACGATATCACACACAGAGCACATAATGTTGCTACCATACTGCACAACACATAAAGCTACTAAACACACTACACACTACACAATGCACGGTACTTGACGACATCACACACAGAGCACATAATGTTGCTACCATACTGCACAGCACATAAAGCTACTAAACACACTACACACTACACAATGCACGGTACTTGACGACAACACACACAGAGCACATGGACCTTTTTGTTTTATCTGTGTTTTTCCTTCCTCCGTTCATTGTCTCTTTTAAAAAAAAAAAAAAAAATCACAAAGGACATATAAATATTTAAACAATCAAACTACGAACAATACAGTAACGTAACCTTTCTAACACCTAAATGATGCAGCTGGGAAAATCATACTTACAATGAAACAATCAAAAGAAGAAGAATTATCACAAATAACTCACTTATATCTGACACAACAATGAAACAACCACAAGAAGAAGAATGATCACAAATAACTCACTTATATCTGACACAACAATGAAACAACCACAAGAAGAAGAATTATCACAAATAACTCACTTATATCTGACACAACAATGAAACAACCACAAGAAGAAGAATGATCACAAATAACTCACTTATATCTGACACAACAATGAAACAACCACAAGAAGAAGAATTATCACAAATAACTCACTTATATCTGACACAACAATGAAACAACCACAAGAAGAATTATCACAAATAACTCACTTATATCCGACACAACAATGAAACAACCACAAGAAGAAGAATTATCACAAATAACTCACTTATATCTGACACAACAATGAAACAACCACAAGAAGAATTATCACAAATAACTCACTTATATCCGACACAACAATGAAACAACCACAAGAAGAATTATCACAAATAACTCACTTATATCCGACACAACAATGAAACAACCACAAGAAGAAGAATTATCACAAATAACTCACTTATATCTGACACAACAATGAAACAACCACAAGAAGAATTATCACAAATAACTCCCTTATATCTGATCGAACTTAAGACGTACACTTGGTCAAATAATGATCTGCACCCTTACGTTGATCATCTGTGTTATAGGTTGTTGTTGTTGTTGTTGTTGTTCCCCAAGCTGCCTGGCCGAACAGCCCCAAGGCCCCGAGTAAGGCCAAGGCCATAAACGAGCGACCCCACAGAACCCTCCCTGCCGACCACAATAAAGCCTGGGTGACCGAAGCCACTCCATGGCGGGGGGCAGAGAGGGTGCGTAAACGCCCGGGAAACCAAAGCCCCACCCAGGGCCCTGTGCCCCTCAGCAATTATGAAGAGAAAGTTGAGGGGCAAAGGAATAATGTGACGCTTTAGCTTCCAATCTTGGTAGATTGGGAGGTCAATCCACGGAATGTGTTATTGGTTGTTGTTGTTGTTTTTCCCCAAGCTGCCTGGCCGAACAGCCCCAAGGCCCCGAGCAAGGCCAAGGCCACAACCGAGCGCCCCCACAGAACCCTCCCCGCCGACCACAATAAAGCCTGGGTGACCGAAGCCACTCCACGGCGGGGAGCTGAGGAGGGTGCGGAAACGCCCGGGAAACCAAAGCCCCACCCAGGGCCCTGTGCCCCTCAGCAATTATGAAGAGAAAGTTGAAGGGCAAAGGAAAGATGTGACGCTTTGGCTTCCAATCTTGGTAGATTAGGAGGTCAATCCACGCAAGAGACGCCGTCACTTGAGATCTAGAAAATATATAAGTAAAAGGAACAGTCAGAGTAAGCTATGGGTATGGCAGAGATCGCTCAGTTCTCACTCTGATAGACCAGCCCATCACCACATGACTAGAACCCAATCCTCTCAGCATCAGCTAGGAAAGGCCCTAGAAAGCCGCCTTTGGCGGGGGGATAGCTCCCCTATTTCAACCCTTTTCGGGGTTGGGCACCCGCCCTGTGTTATAGGTTATATAATGTGGTATAAGTTTGGAGGAGTTACGTTGTTTAATATGTGTGGATATAATTGCAGGCACCCTACCCGAGCTGTACACACCAGATGATCAGCGTGGGGATGCAGATAATTCAATGAGCAAGTGTACAGTGGCGCTAATAAGTGATGTCTCGGCACCAAGTATGTTTTGATCAATAATTGGTATCAGCAATATCCAAGCTTCATTTCTTCATATCGAGTGAAATAGACAAACATGTTTCTACACTTACCCACCCTATTCAACATCTGACAGACATTAATACAGCACAGAGCAAGCCAAACGTAATGACAGCTGGGACATAACTTATTAGCGCGACCGTACACCAATTTACTTAAAGCCTGACATCGAAATTTACTTAAAGCCTGACATCGAAATTTACTTAAAGCCTGACGTCGAAATTTACTTAAAGCCTGACATCGAAATCGCATTTGCTGCATAGATAGGACATATGGATTGGACTATACTCTCAAGAACAGTAATAGCCAAATGAACAAGGCAACAGCACTAGCCACAACACACAACAATGAAGACCGTAATCCTCAATAGAAAACGGATACAGTAGCGAAGGATTTGGTGGGGGTATTGTTGTCAAAAGAAGGGGGCAATGGAATGAGTTAAGGAGAGGTATTTAGTTTGTTCCCTAGAACTCCATCAAGCTTAAAATTACACCCCCTAGACCCCCTTTCAAGATAAATTTGTACATTTTTCGGTAGAAAAATGTAATCTACCTTAGATCTACTTTCCGACTCCAATGCGAAAGAGCCTCAACAACCTACGAAAAAAAAATTGTTTATCGAATATTGCCGGAAAATAGTGTTTGCATGAAAACCGACTTTAAGACTACGAGCATCGAGTGTGCTAATCCAAGACTAACCAGTACAAAGCTCTGACTTAAGGGGAGATTTCCACTTGAGGGACTTTTTTCTTGACCCCTTTCTCCCTCATGTTTAGCCCATTGCTTTTGAGATTTTAAGACGTTTGCCCCATTAGTTTGGTGATTTTTAAGAATTTCCGCCCCATTCTGTCAATTTTAAGACCTTTCGTGCCATTTAGGTGTCGATTTTATCCTGGCGAGCGATAGCGAGCCTGTAATTTAATAGGAACCGGCTTTTAGCCGGGAAATTTTTCTACCGAAAAATGTACAAATTTATCTTGAAAGGAGCTCAAGGGGGTGTAATCTTAAGCTTGATGGATATCTAGAGACCAAACTAAAAACCTCCCCTTAAACATCGTGAAGGCTTTCCCTACGACCTTTCCCGACCCAGAATGACCCTTATATAGATAAATGATAAGGGTCACTCTGGGTCGGGAAAGGTCGTAGGAAAGCTTTTACGATGTTTAAGGGGGGTCACCGTTTTTTTTTTTTTTATCTTTCTCTCCTTTCCTCTCTTTCCCTGGCTTGTATCCGTTCGGCCCCATTCAGCCAACTGTTGTAAGACGTTTATCCCTATCCAGGTTCGATTTCTTCCAGGCGAGCGATAGCGAGCCAGCATTGTATGGAGAGAGAAAGTTTTCTATCGAAAAATGTACAAATTTAGTTTGCTGTCAAAACAAAAATATATACAGTATATGCTGGCTAGCTACCGCTCGCCAGGAAAACATTGACACCTAGATGGGGGTAAACGTCTTAAAACAGTAGGCTGAATGGGACCGAATGGATACAAACCAAAGAGAGAGGGAGAGAAAGAGAAAAAAACGAGGTGGGCTCCCTTAGTGGAACGGCCCTATGGCATCCGAGCGTACCTAACAATGTCGAGAAAGGCGTCAATGGTGGTGATCTTGTTACGGCTGGAGAGTAACAGGGAAACTGTACCAACGTCGAGAAATGCGTCAATGGTGGTGATCTCGCAGCCTGCAGAACTTATGCAGGCAACTGCGCCTAACAATGTCGAGAAATGTGTCAATGGTGGTGATCTCGCAGCCTCCAGAACTTATGCAGGCAACTGCGCCTAACAATGTCGAGAAATGTGTCAATGGTGGTAATCTCGCAGCCTCCAGAACTTATGCAGGCAACTGCGCCTAACAATGTCGAGAAATGTGTCAATGGTGGTGATCTCGCAGCCTCCAGAACTTATGCAGGCAACTGCGCCTAACAATGTCGAGAAATGTGTCAATGGTGGTGATCTCGCAGCCTCCAGAACTTATGCAGGCAACTGCGCCTAACAATGTCGAGAAATGTGTCAATGGTGGTGATCTCGCAGCCTCCAGAACTTATGCAGGCAACTGCGCCTAACAATGTCGAGAAATGTGTCAATGGTGGTGATCTCGCAGCCACCAGAACTTATGCAGGCAACTGCGCCTAACAATGTCGAGAAATGTGTCAATGGTGGTGATCTCGCAGCCTCCAGAACTTATGCAGGCAACTGCGCCTAACAATGTTGAGAAATGTGTCAATGGTGGTGATCTCGTAGCCTCCAGAACTTATGTGGTCAACTTTCCCTAGCAACGTCGAGAAAGGCGTCAATGGTGATGAATACTGGTGATATTGTTGCGGCCGGAGAGTAACGTTGGCAACTGTACAAAACTATGCCGAGAAATGCGTCAATGGTGGTCATCTCGTTGACGCCAGAATTACTGGGGGCTAACAACCAACCTAATAATGTCGAGAAAAGCGTCCTTGGTGGTGATCTTGTTGCTTCCAGAGAGCATCGCGGGCGTCTCCACACCCGCCGCCGCGGAGTGTTTAAGGAGGGTGGGGCTGCCCGGGTGGATGACGACGACGCACAAGATGCCCGTGAAGGCGGCGCAGACGGTGGTGATGAAGTAGTAGGCCAGGGCGCGGGAACCCATTTGACCCGAAGCCGTAGCGTCCAGTTGGGCCACTCCTGGGTCGGTACAGTCGCGTTCAGTAATTCGGATACACATATATAGTCGCAGCGGTCTCGGGCGGAATTGAATCGCCTTATTAACCCCTTGAGGATTATAACGTTTTTTGATAGATTATTCTGGCTATCATTAGACGATTTTAAACAGTTTAGGAAGGATGTGTGGAATTAAATGGGTAAAGACTATCTTATTTAACCCCCTGACTTCCATATACCCTTCTTAATCTAAATAAAATCGTCTAATGATAGCCAGAACCTGTCAAAATGCGTCATACACCTCAGGGGGGTAATTAATAACCCTATAAAGATAATGACGCCTTTTGATATTATATTTTTTTTATTTTTTTTATTTTTTTATTTTTTTTATTATTATTATTATTATTATTATTATTATTTATTTATTTTATTTTTTTTTTTTTTTTTGGGGGGGTTATGCTTAGACGGTTTTAATCAGATTAGGGAGGGTATGTAGAACACGAGGGACTGGAGTTCTTGAAGAGGCTCCCAGTCATGACGCTATTCTTGACTTACAGTGTGCTGGCTTAATAATCCAGAAGGGTTGATAGCCTTTGAAATCCTATTTCAACTAACTAATGTAGAAATCAGAAGGTTAAATGAAATAGTTTTTACCCATATAATTCCTACAATACTTCCTAATCCGTTTAATATCGTCTAATGATAGCCAGAATATAGTCAAAATACGTCATAATCTTCATAAGGTTTAGGGAGGATTGGATTGGCGAGGGTTAGAAGAAAGTAGAAACTGAAGAAAATACAGAAGAAAATACAGAGGATATTTACATTATCACATTGAGACTAAAGCACTTGATAAACACACACATATTGCAACATATATTTGCACATGATAACAAAATACAAAGTGACAATATTCAACAAATATAGCAACGTTTTTCACAATACAAACATGGACTAGAACTTGGAGTCTACGAAGAACAAGGAACACAAATGTTCTATATCTTATTTTCCTTTATCCTTTGTTCAAATCTCTAATATTATCAATTCATTATAGCCTTCATCTCTCTCTCTCTCTCTCTCTCTCTCTCTCTCTCTCTCTCTCTCTCTCTCTCTCTCTCTCTCTCTCTCTCTCTCTCTCTCTCTCTCTCTCTCTCTCTCTCTCTCTCTCTCTCTCTCTCTCTCTCTCTCTCTATCTCTCTCTCTCTCTCTCTCTCTCTCTCTCTCTCTCTCTATCTCTCTCTCTCTCTCTCTCTCTCTCTCTCTCTCTCTCTCTCTCTCTCTCTCTCTCTCTCTCTCTCATATATATTTTCTACATTAGCAAATCAATCTAATAAACCCCAACACAGAGCTGCTTAGAATGCCATCAACAGGAGCTAAAATTATAATTTAAGGAAGGATCACATAAGAGGGAGTGAGTTGTTCTAAACCCCTTTCCCTCATGTTCTGGCCCATTAGTTTTGACATTTTAAAACATTCGACCCATTTGTTAGGCGATTTTCAGACCTTACTTACTAAAAGGCAGAGATCTTTACTTTGTGTTTGTAGACCTGGAAAAGGCCTTTGATAGGGTGCCTAGAGATGTTGTGCAGTGGGCTATGATGAAACTTGGTGTGGAGGAGTGGCTGGTGCGTGTGATAATGAATTTGTATGAGGATTCGCGAACTGAGGTGAGGGTGAAATGTGTACTGAGTGAGGAGTTCACAGTCCGTGTTGGAGTTCATCAGGGTTCAGTGTTAAGCCCCCTCTTTATTACGGTCCTGGAGGCACTGTCTAGAGCTTTTAGATCCGGACTCCCGTGGGAACTATTTTATGCAGACTAAAATAGATGACAATGTGCAAGATGCTGAGGCCAAATTCAGAAGATGGAGAGAGGGCATGGCGAGCAAGGGTTTAAGTGTCAATGTTAACAAAACCAAGGTTATGCATTGTACATTGAGACGAGGCAATGTGGAAAAGAGCAGTGCATACCCATGTGCAGTGTGTGGAAAGGGTGTGGGCGCTAACTCGATTCGGTGTAGCATCTGTCGATGTTGGGTGCACCATGGGAGTAAGCGCTGTAGTAGAAAAAAAGGACCCCTGCCGAAGGATAAGTCAGAAATCGAAAAATTTGAGTGTGTAGTGTGCAAAGGCGAGCTTGTGTTAAATGATGATCCTGTGGCTGTGAATTTTGGAAATGAGTCATTGAAGCTGGTGGACAAGTTTTGCTACCTAGGAGATACCATCTCTGCCGGTGGTGGGGCCGAGGCTGCCACTGTCGCTAGAATTAGATGTGGCTGGGGAAGTTCAGAGAACTGCTGCCAATTCTGACCATGAAAAGAATGCCTCTCTCCCTGAAGGGAAAGGTGTATGCCTCATGTGTTAGAAGTGCAATGACGTATGCCTCAGAAACATGGGCCGTTAAAGTAGAGGATGTCAACAGAATGGAACGTAATGAGATGAAAACGGTGAGATGGATGTGTGGGGCCAAGCTGCAAGATAGAATAACAAATGCTGAGCTGAGGAGACGTTTAGGTATAAAGAGTATTAGCGAGGAGATGCGTACAAGTAGACTGGGATGGTATGGGCATGTGGAGAGAATGGATGAACAAAATTGGGGGAAAAGATGCAGGTCTGTGATTGTGAAGGGAGCTGCACCAAGGGGTGGACCGAGGAAGACCTGGGATCGGACTAAACTGCCGATCTCAAATCCAAAAACATATCAAGTGAAGCAGCCCTGAACAGGGTTGCCTGGAACGCCGCCATTAGGACAAGAGACTGAAACTGCACGTATGTGTGGAGCACTCAGTCTTAAAATTGTATGTATGCATGTATTTAGGTGTATTTTTTTCCTAGCGAGCGATAGCAAGCCTGCAATTCAGGAGGAACCAGCCTGTGGCCAGATAGTTTTCTACCGAAAGTGTATGAATGTAATGCAGCTTCGACATATGTAACATAATAATTTCTTCACTGCAGCCTCCAATTCCTCTTTCTAGTCAACCCACTCATCCATTCACTCACTCACCCACTCTTTCACCTACTCACCCACCCACCCACCCACCCATCCTCTCTCGCCCACTTACTCTTCCACTCAGTCACCCACTCACTCTCCTTGACTTTAATCGATACAGTTGTTAAGTTCCGAGTGAGAGCTGAAGAATCAACACTACTCCACACCACACTCTTCATACAGGTTTAGGGATAAAAATAAAAATGAATAAATAAATAAATAATAATAATAATAATAATAATAATAATAATAATAATAATAATAAAAAAACTTCAGATCCCTTATATATCTTGTACGGTGTCTTTTCTGTTTTATCTTCGTATTTGTTCTTCCATCTTTATTATGGTTCATTCTTCCTTTCAGCCCTCCCTTCCACATTCACATTCCTTTACCATCCCTCCCTTCCTTCCACATCCCTCTACCACCTCTCCCTTTATCTCTCCCTTCTACATCCAACTACCATCCCTCTCTTCCACACCCATTCCTTCAAAAACCCTGTACCATCCCTCCCTCCTACACCCCTCCCTTTATCCCTCCCGCCCTTCTACATCCCTCCCTCCCCAAACACCTCCACCCACATCAAGCCCACTCACCCGTCCTCCTACAACCCTCCCACACACGTCATCTACCATCCTCCCACCTTCCTCCCACTCACCAGTAATAATAGAGGAGATAATGAGCGGCAGTATCAACATCTTCAACATCCGCATCATGATCTCCCCTCCACATCCCACAACCCTCTTCCATTCCTCTACCATCCCTTCCACCCACATCCCTCCCTTCTACAATCCCTCTTCCCTCCCTCCTTCCACACCCCTCTACCACCTCTCCCTTTATTCCTCTTCTATCCCTCTACCATCCCTCTTCCCTCCCTCTCCACA
This sequence comes from Paralithodes platypus, assembly GCA_032716605.1. Taxonomy (NCBI): domain Eukaryota; kingdom Metazoa; phylum Arthropoda; class Malacostraca; order Decapoda; family Lithodidae; genus Paralithodes; species Paralithodes platypus. The sequence goes on from CM064513.1 coordinate 92,843,059, forward strand.
TCCCTCCACCTACCATCCATCCCTTCCACCTCCCTCCCTCATCCCTCTACAATCCCTCCACCCACATCCCTCTACAATCCCTCCCTCCCACATCCCTCTACAATCCCTCCCTCCCACATCCCTCTACAATCCCTCCACCAACATCCCTCTACAATCCCTCCCTCCCACATCCCTCTACAATCCCTCCACCCACATCCCTCTACAATCCCTCCCTCCCACATCCCTCTACAATCCCTCCCACTTACCGGTAATAATAGAGGAAATAATGAGGGGCAGTATCAACATCTTCAACATCCGCATCATGATCTCCCCCGGGAAGGACACCAACATGACGGTATCGGAGGAGTACTGGACCGTCCTAGCCATCGCCCCCGCCCCCACCCCCAGGATCACCCCCAGGATCGTCATCACCAGCAGGAGGTTCACTCGTATCCATGATGCAATCTGGGGGAGAATACAAATTTAAGATACACTGATATTATCTCCCAATGAAATTAATGAAAGCATGTTGTGATCTTCCCGGAATTCGAACCTGGGTTATCACATACACATCTTGAACACTAACCATTACACCATCAAGACAGGTAAAGGTTAAGGGGAGATATCCACTTGAGGGATTTTTTTCTGGACCCCTTTCTCCCTCATGTTTAGCCCCATTGCTTTTGAGATTTTAAGACCTTCGCCCTAGTAGTTTGGATATTTTAAGACATTTTGCCCCATTTCTGTCAATTTTAAGACCTTTCGTGCCGTTAAGGTGTCGAATTTTTCCTGGCGAGCGATAGCGAGCCTGTAATTCAAGAGCAACCGGCCTCTGGCCGGGAAATTTTTCTACCGAAAAATGTACAAATTTATCTTGAAAGGGGGTCTACGGGGTGTAATTTTAAGCTTGATGAAAAAGTAGGGAACAAACTAAATACCTCCCCTTAAGTACAAGCCTACGATTTTATATCCATTTATATGAGACGTTCTGAAGAGGTTTGGGAGTGGTGATAAGGTTTAACCCCATCTAGTTATATTTAGACGATTTTGTGCAGTGTTTGGAGAGACGTCTACTCATTAAATGGCTACAGACTATGGCAATTAATCCTTTTATCAACCATACATCCTTCCTAAGCTTCATAAAATCGTCTAAATGTAGTTAAGATCGAATACAAATAACATCGCTGGTACCGGAAGTTAAGCGACAGTAAAAGTATTTCGGTGAAGTTAATTATGTTATTCGGAACGGTAGTAGTAGTAGTAATAGTAGTAGTGGTAGTAGTAGTAGTAGTAGTAGTAGTAGTAGTAGTAGTGGTGGTGGTGGTGGTGGAGGTGGTGATGGTAGTAGTAGTAACAGGAAATGTATGAAAAATATTAAATAAAAATCAATGTAGTAGTAGTAATCCACGATGATGAGTCTGAGTGCTTACCCCGGAATAGGAAGTAGCTGAATGACAACGAAGTCAGGCGCTTTGATGACTATTCTGACCTAGTCTAGGGTACAAAGAGGGGATGCACAGACTGAGTGGTTTAAAAAAAAAAAAAAAAAAAAAAAAAAAAAAAAAGTAGTAGTAGTAGTAATAGTAATAGTAGTAGTAGTAGTAGTGGTGGTAGTGGTAGTAGTAATAGTAGTAGTAGTAGTAGTAGTAGTAGTATTAGTAGTAGTAGTAGTTCCCTAGACTGCACGGAGTCATCCTGCCTCTTCTGATAACTCAGAAAGGCTGAGTGGCGCCCACATCGCAGCCTAGCCAGGTAAACTCTGTCCTCACGGGATAGGAGGGTTTTTTAGGGATGTACTTTAGGGGCCCGTGCATGCAGCCGAGTGTTGTTGTTCCCCAAGCTGCCTGGCCGAACAGCCCCAAGGCCCTGAGCAAGGCCAAGGCCATAACCGAGCGCCCCCACAGAACCCTCCCTGCCGAGTGTTGTCTTGAATGGCTGGTTGGTTCGGTGGGTGATTTGAGTATGGATATAGAATATGGATTAACTTACGGTGAGGTATTTGCTTTATGTTGCCAGTTTCGTCTTACGGATTGCTAACGCTTATTACTCGTATTATAATTTGGTGATGGGTTGGTCTATCAGAGTGATAACTGAGCGATCCCATAGCTCACTCTGACTGTTCCTTTTACTTATATATTTTCTAGATCTCAAGTGATGGCGTCTCTTCCGTGGATTGACCTGCCAATCTGCCAACCTAGAGGTTGGCAGATTGGAAGCCAAAGCGTCACATTTTTCCTTTGCCCCTCAACTTTCTCTTTATAATTGCTGGGGGGGCACAGGGTCCTGGGTGGGGCTTTGGTTTCCCGGGCGTTTCCGCACCCTCCTCAGCTCCCCGCCATGAAGTGGCTTCGGTCACGCAGGCTTCATTGTGGTAGGCAGGGAGGGTTCTGTGGGGGCGCTCGGTTATGGCCTTGGCCTTGCTCGGGACCTTGGGGCTGTTCGGCCAGGCAGCCTGGGGAACAACAACAACAAGAACAACAACAACAACAACAACAACTCTATTATAATATATATTACTGTAATCTATGCATTGTTTCCTACCACTTATTGTTATCTATGTGTATGTGTATTAAGCCGGTATCACACGAGCACTTTTTCACTCAACATTCATCCTCAAAACTGGTCTGGCTGCTTATGAGGTCAACATTTATACTATTTCGGTCACTTAAATTCATCTACCATCAGTCTAGTTTCCGATACCAGTGTAAAATATTCCAGAAATGTTGCCAGAAAAATTTTGATGATCGAATGTTGACTATAAAAGCTCTCGTGTGATACCGGCTTTACAGGCAAAGCTTCCTGTAAAAAGTGTCTCCCCCTAAATTGAAATAGTGATAGAGCCTTATTCAAGATACGTACGTTCGAGTCAAAATGTCCGCACACACGGAACTTGAAGCAGTTTAAACACACAAAATAAAAATCAATAACCGACATGCGAGCAATTCATTCATAAAGTTACACGGGTTTACTATAATGAACTGCCAGATGTCGCCTTATACCCCAATAGTTTTTCGCATTTTCAACTTGTTCAATTGTAAGTTACATTAAGGAGAGGTATAGGATTTTTATGGACCCCCTTTTCCTTCATGTTTAGCCCCATTAGTTTTGAGATTTTGAGACATTCGCCCCCATTAGTTTGGTGATTTGAAGACCATTTGCCCCATTTCTTAGTCAATTTTACGCTCTTTCGTGCTATTTAGGTGTCGATATTTTCCTGGCGAGCGACCGCGAGCCTGCAATTTAGGAGGAACATCGGCGGGCACATTTTTCTACCAAAAAAACAGCAATTTATCTCCATAGTGGGTATAGGGGCTATTTCCTTATAAGCTCCATGGATGTCTAGAGAGCAAACTAAAAGCCTCCCCTTAAGGGGGGTGACCTGCTTTTTGTTATTTCTGTCCTTTTCTCTCTTTTTCTGGCTTGTATCCATTCGGCCCCATTCAGCCAACTATTTTAAGACGTTTATCCCCATCTAGGTGTCGATTTCTTCCTGGCGAGCGATAGCGAGCCAGCATTATATGAAGATATCCGGCTTCGCCGGAGACATTTTTCTATCGAAAAATGTACGAATTTAGCCTGCTGTTAAACAAAAGTAAAAAATATGCTGGCTCGCTACCGCTCACCAGTAAAATATTGACACCTGGATGGGGATAAAAGTCTTAAAACAGTAGGCTGAATGGGGCCAAATGGATACAAGCCAGAGAAAGCTAGAAAAGGACCGAACCAAAACAGGTCACCACCCCCCCCCTTAACCCCTACCCAGACAAACTTGACTATACTCGATAGGATTCCAGCTGATAGTAAATTGCTATCTCGCCATCCTCATTACTCGGCTATTATTACCATGATTGTGTAGCCAAGTAGGTTGCTAATTATGAAAACTTGCCAATGATATGACGGACAAACATTGCAGTATCCTATTTTTCCAGTGAGAATCGAGAAATCAGATGGTAAAGGATTCAATTTACCATCATCTAGAAAAAAAAAAAAAAAATATGGTACCGGTATGTGACTTATTAGCGCGACCGTACATGTAACCAACACTTCGTGGATGGTAGCATACATGTAAACCAAAGTTTGCTACATGTTCTTAATATGTATCGTTTCGGCTTCTAAACACGAGTACGAAAAATATATTCGAACTGGCATACAAGAGAGAGAGAGAGAGAGACTGTAATAAAGGGCTAATATTACCGCTTTCTTTGTAACCTTGCCCTCCTCATCGACGAAGAGCACTGGCTTGATGAGCATAGGGAGGGCCTCGTCAGGGTGTGAGGTGTGGATAGCCATGTACCACTGCTTCTGTTGCTGACACTGGGAGAACATCTCACCCTCCGCCATGATAGAAGGCTTCAACAGGCTGCCCCGTAACGACCCCGCGCTCACCGTTGATTCCCGTCTATTCCTTGGAGAATTTAAGGGCGAATCATCGAACTGGGTGTACTGGCGGGCGAGGAGGGGATCGGAGCACTGGGATATGTTGATACTCATGATGCTGGCCTTCCGCTTCTTCTTGGTTGGCTTGTCCTGGTTCGACAAGACGCTGCCCGACGAGTCCTTTCTAATCATGGGTAATTCGGAGATTGTCGAATCCCTCTTGCCCATTCGATCCTTGCTACCCCCACCTGGCTTGAAGCGGAGGCTCTGCCTTCTCGGTATCGAACCCCTCTTTAAGGCGACGCTGGCGGGAGTAGGGAGGTCTTTGAGTTCATTCGTCGAGGTGCCACGGGAAAACTTTATGCTTGAGGGTCGCTGCTCCGGCCCATCTTTCTTTGGGCCTTCTGGTTGGGGCCGTGGTGGAGGCGGAGGGGGAGGTGGAGATTGTGGTTGTTGCTGTGGTGGTGGTGGTGATTGAGAGTCCTGGGGTCGCTGTGGTACTGGTGGTGGAGGTAGTGGTTGTTGTTGTGGTGGTGGTTTTAGTGTAGATTCATTAAGGTTTGCATCACCCTGGTTTGGTGAAGTTTCCCCAGACTCATTTTCTTCCTTGGTCGGTAAAAGACGGTCTTTGCTTGGATCCATGATAGAGTAACGATTTCAAGAGTTTGTTGAATTCAGTATTTGTTTATCATAAAGCCTTCAGCGATATTTCTTGAGTATGAATATGGATAATTGTTTATCACGCATTGTTTTGCATTGTAAATCTAGTGTTGCCAAACCACTCTTACGTGATTCTACACCAAGTATATATTTATCAAACAACTATTATCCATTAGACGTTATTTTATCGACACTAAAGCGTCGTTTTCATCCTCTATCTTGTCTATTGATTTTAGAATATCAACCAGCACCCACAGAACGATTCACAGATCACAAACAAGCCACACAAATAATATCCACGTCTCAGTATACGCTCACACCACACGAAGAACCAGCTCCGTCTTAGTGGCCTCCTGCTGCGTACACAACTGGATCCAAACTGGGACAACCTTGGTGTTCCTCCTCGACCACTTCACCACAGTCTAAGGTGGCATCCGGCTCTCTCCAACCCCCCCCCTACCTCCGAGACACCCTGCCTTTTCACTCGAATATAACAATCCATGGTCCTCTCTAAATCTACGAGGCTCTTTCATGGAGTTTTCTCGGGATATTAATGGGGTTTTCTCGGGTATTTAATGGGGTTTTCTCGGGTATTTAATAGAGTTTTCTCGGGTAGTAGTGCAGTGGGATATGCTAGTTTATTTAAGGTTACTATAGAGGAAAAGCGTAGGAGGGTTGGGTGTGGAAAGGGGGGGGGAGGAGGCTTGAGGGCTTCGTTAGTGGGGTATTGAGGCTGGAGTGGATAATGATACACCCCCCCCCCCCCACCCCACCCCCGTTACATACCCCCACTACCCCATCACTCAATATACTCTACCTATCTATCTCAAACACACTCACTCTCACTCTTCTCACACTCTCTCACACTCTCTCTCTGATAAAGAGTATTCGCGCATTCAAAAAATAGATATAGATAGATAGATAGATAGAAAGATATATAGATAGATAGATAGATAGATATAGATAGATAGATATATAGATAGAAAGATATATAGATAGAGATAGATAGATAGATAGAAAGATATATAGATAGAGATAGAGATAGATAGATAGATAGATAGATAGATACAAATATATATATATATATATGCATTTTGTCTTCATGTTTTGGAATGCCTTCTAGCAATCAAGAGGGTAAAGTCTATTTCAACTGATCCGTCGACTTCTAATCTTCCTTCCTAAGCTGAATAAAATCGTCTAGTGATAGCCAGAAAATTGAAGGGGTTAAGGGGGGTGCCCTTTTTGTTATTGCTGTCCTTTTCTCTCTTTTTCTGGCTTGTATCCATTCGGCCCCATGCAGCCAACTATTTTAAGACGTTTATGCCCCTCTAGGTGTCGATTTCTTCCTGGCGAGCGATAGCGAGCCAGCATTATATGAAGAAATCCGGCTTCGCCGGAGAAATTTTTCTATCGAAAAATGTACAAATTTAGCCTGCTGTCAAACAAAAATAAAAAATATGCCGGCTCGCTACCGCTCACCAGTAAAAAATTGACACCTGGATGGGGATAAAAGTCTTAAAACAGTAGGCTGAATGGGGCCAAATGGATACAAGCCAGAGAAAGATAGAAAAGGACAGAACAAAAACAGGTCACCCCCCTTAACAGAGTCCAACATCATCGTCTTATTGAAGGAGTTATAACCCCTTCAACACCATTACGATATTGAAGGAGTTATAACCCCTTCAACACCATTACGATATTGAAGGAGTTATAACCCCTTCAACACCATTACGATATTGAAGGAGTTATAACCCCTTCAACACCATTACGATATTGAAGGAGTTATAACCCCTTCAACACCATTACGATATTGAAGGAGTTATAACCCCTTCAACACCATTACGATATTGAAGGAGTTATAACCCCTTCAACACCATTACGATATTGAAGGAGTTATAACCCCTTCAACACCATTACGATATTGAAGGAGTTATAACCCCTTCACCACCATTACGATATTGAAGGAGTTAGAGCCCCTTCAACACCATTACGATATTGAAGGAGTTATAACCCCTTCACCACCATTACGATATTGAAGGAGTTAGAGCCCCTTCAACACCATTACGATATTGAAGGAGTTAGAGCCCCTTCAACACCATTACGATATTGAAGGAGTTAGAGCCCCTTCAACACCATTACGATATTGAAGGAGTTATAACCCCTTCAACACCATTACGATATTGAAGGAGTTATAACCCCCTCAACACCATTACGATATTGAAGGAGTTATAACCCCTTCAACACCATTACGATATTGAAGGAGTTAGAGCCCCTTCAACACCATTACGATATTGAAGGAGTTAGAGCCCCTTCAACACCATTACGATATTGAAGGAGTTAGAGCCCCTTCAACACCATTACGATATTGAAGGAGTTATAACCCCTTCAACACCATTACGATATTGAAGGAGTTATAACCCCTTCAACACCATTACGATATTGAAGGAGTTATAACCCCTTCACCACCATTACGATATTGAAGGAGTTATAACCCCCTCAACACCATTACGATATTGAAGGAGTTATAACCCCTTCAACACCATTACGATATTGAAGGAGTTATAACCCCTTCAACACCATTACGATATTGAAGGAGTTATAACCCCCTCAACACCATTACGATATTGAAGGAGTTATAACCCCCTCAACACCATTACGATATTGAAGGAGTTAACCCCATTACGATATTGAAGGAGTTATAACCCCTTCAACAGGAGTTATAACCCCTTCAACACCATTACGATATTGAAGGAGTTATAACACCATTACGATATTGAAGGAGTTAGAGCCCCTTCAACACCATTACGATATTGAAGGAGTTAGAGCCCCTTCAACACCATTACGATATTGAAGGAGTTATAACCCCTTCACCACCATTACGATATTGAAGGAGTTAGAGCCCCTTCAACACCATTACGATATTGAAGGAGTTATAGCCCCTTCACCACCATTACGATATTGAAGGAGTTAGAGCCCCTTCAACACCATTACGATATTGAAGGAGTTATAGCCCCTTCACCACCATTACGATATTGAAGGAGTTATAGCCCCCTCAACACCATCGATATTGCATAGCCCCCTACACCATTACGATATTGAAGGAGTTATTTCCATTAGTTTATATCCTACCATTTACGATCATGGAGTAAAGACGACTCAGTAACTGCCTTATAACATTGCCTTCTAAACTGCACTAAAATCATCTAATCTACCATCTGTCCCCTAACTTCCTACTCCTGCCACGGACATTAGTTCCAGGGCAGTAGTTCCCTTTCCAATGTTCCCTTACCCACTCTAAACCACTGTTTGGACACTTGATCCTCAGTGTTTTGGAGGACAAGCAGCCTAGAAGGGTCACTAGATCTGTTGTTGCTGGATTTACTTTGTACTTTGTAATCTTAGCCAGAATCAAGGGTAAAATGGCGCCATGGTGTTGAAGGGGTTAAGGGGAGATCTCCACTTGAGGGACTTTTTTCTTGACCCCTTTCTCGCTCATGTCTAGCCCCTTGCTTTTGAGATTTTAAGACGTTTGCCCCATTAGTTTGGTGATTTTTAAGAATTTCCGCCCCATTCTGTCAATTTTAAGACCTTTCGTGCCATTTAGGTGTCGATTTTATCCTGGCGAGCGATAGCGAGCCTGTAATTTAAGAGTAATCGGCCTTCGGCCGGGACATTTTTCTACCAAAAAATGTACAAATTTATCTTGAAAGGGGGTCAAGGGGGTGAAATTTTAAGATTGCTGGAGGAGTAGGAAACAAACTAGAAACCTCCCCTTAAGGAAAGGTTTTTAGATTGCTCCCTAGACCTCCATCAAGCGTAACGAAGTACCCCCAAGACCCCCCCCCCCCCCCCACACACACACCTTCGAGATAAATATGTACATTTCTCGATAGCAAAGTGTCCCTCCCCATCCATCTATCTATACCGGTGACGTCCTTTTCATTCTTTTCTGGCAACTAGTAGACGATTTCATTCAGGTTAAGAAGGACCTGTTTGTTACCGGTTAGAAAGCGACAGACTCCCTCCTTGCAGCTCTACCATCAATCCTTTCCTAATTAAGCTTTATAGATTCGTTTAAAGAAGAGATGAGTCGTTTTTCTAGACCACCTTCTCCCTCATCTTTAGACCCATTAGTTTGGCGAATTTAAGACCTTTCCTGTCAATTAGGTCTCGATTTTTTCCTGGCGAGCGATAGCGAGCCTGTAATTTAAGAGGAATCGGCCTTCGGCCAGGACATTTTTCTACCGAAAAATGTACAAATTTATCTTGAAAGGGGGTCTAGGGGGGCTTCATTTTAAGCTTGATGGAGGTCTAGCGAGGAAAAAAAATAAAAAATAAAAAAAAAATAATAATAATAATAATGATCTCCCCTTAAATGCAGCTGAAATCCAACAAAATGATGTCACTGGTACTGAAAGGGTTATACGTTATAGCCTCTTGCCATAGTAACTCCTTGAGGATCACGACACATTTTGACTGTTTATTCTGGCTACTAAATTAATTGAGATCAAAACAACCTTAGAAAGTGTACAGACAACCTCAGAATCGAGAACAAAAACCGGCCCCTTCAGTAAATTTAACTTCAATAACAAAAACATTAGATGGGAAGAGGTAAATCAAGAAATGGAGACTGGGAAGATTTAATGTACATGACACCAGCAGAATGTCTAGTCTTAATAACAGAAACCATGACCCAAATCTGTAGCCACCATATACCTGCAAGACAAACAAAACTAAGAAGCAAACAAGATCGGGAAAGGAGGAGGCTGTACAGAAGAAGAAAATTACTCACACAAAGATGCACACATCAAAATCTACAGGATAGGCAAAAAGGTCGAGAATATAGAGAAATTGTGGAAATATGAAGAGGAAAGCTATTGCAGGTATAAGGAAAATTCCAAATACTTCTTTTCATACGCCAAACAAAAGGCTAAAACAACATCAAACATCGGCCCACTGAGCAAAGGGGACGGCTCTTTCACAGGGGACAAAAAGGAAATGAGCGAACTCTTAAGCAGGCAGTATGAAATGGCATTCAGTGAGCCTGATGAAACAAAAGTCATCAGAGACCAAAATATATTTTTCATGGAAACCTCCCCCACGGAAACCCCTCAGATGCTGGATATTGATTTCGGTCCAAAAGACATAGAAGAGGCCATTTCCAACATGCCATCCCACTCGGCACCAGGCCCGGACTCATGGAATTCGATCCTAATGAAAAAATGTAAGGAAAACCTCTCAAAACCCCTGGCTATAATGTGCAGGAGTCTAGACACTGGTGACATACCAGATAGCTTGAAAAGCGCAATAATTGCCCCACTGCATAAAGGAGGGAGTAAAGCACTACCAAAAAACTACCGCCCGGTAGCTCTAACCTCTCACATCATTAAAGTTTTCGAGCGAGTCCTGCGAAGCAAAATTTCAACATTCATGGAGACAAATGAACTACACAACACCGGTCAACATGGGTTCAGAGCGGGAAGATCATGTCTCTCACAACTTTTGGAACACTATGACAAAATTCTTAAAGCGCTAGAAGAAAAGAAAAACGTGGATGTCATTTACACCGATTTTGCTAAGGCATTTGATAAATGTGACCATGGTATAATAGCCCACAAACTGAAAGCAAAAGGTATAACTGGGAAAATCGGACGGTGGATATACAATTTCCTCGTAAACCGAAAAACAATCGGTAGCAGTAAACCAAGTCACTTCTGAGCCTTCGGATGTCAAAAGCTCAGTGCCCAAGGAACAGTGCTAGCGCCCCTTCTGTTCCTCATACTAATTTGCGACATAGATACCAACACCAGACACAGTACGGTGTCGTCTTTTGCTGATGACACAAAATTAAGCAAGATAATAAACACACAAGAGGACACGGGCCGACTGCAGGAAGACATGAATGTAGTGTTCCAGTGGACCAGGGAAAACAACATGCAATTCAATGAGGAAAAATTCCAATTAATACGGTACAGAGATAATAATGGTGTTAAAGAAATTACAAATTACTTAACAGAATCTAACCACATAATAGAACGGAAAGACAGTGTGAAAGACCTTGGGGTATTAATGTCTGAAAATATGGGTTTCAAAGTACATAACCAGGTCAAAGTGGTGGCTGCGAAACGTCTAACGGATTGGATTCTGCGTACTTTTAAAACACGCGGTGAATTGCCTATGATAACGCTCTTCAAATCTCTAGTGCTACCGCGGCTTGAATACTGTAGCGTATTAACATCCCCATACAAAGCAGGTGAAATAAATGACGTAGAGAGTGTACAAAGAAATTTCACTTCGCATATAAGTTCGATAAAACATCTACACTATTGGGAGCGTTTAAGAGCACTGAATCTGTACTCACTGGAACGTAGAAGAGAACGTTACCTAATAATATACACGTGGAAAATCGCATAGGGTTTAGTACCAAACCTACATACACCGATAGTCATGAAATTCAGTGATAGGAGAGGCTGGGAATGCGAAATCCCCCGGATGAATAACAGGGGTGCTATGGGCTCTCTGCAAGAGGGCTGGTTATCACACAGAGGCCCACGTCTCTTCAACAAACTCCCACGGCGAGTAAGAGACATGAGGGACATCTCGTTAGACAACTTCAAGAGAGCCCTAGATGTCGAACTGCAAAAAGTGCCAGACGAGCCCATCCTCGCAAGGGAGCGAGCTGTCGCTTCAAACAGTCTACTGCACCAAATCACCACCCATAACGAGGGGCATCGCGCTCCTTGGTGCCGCTAGAAGAGCGGCGAACACATCTAAAGGTATCTAAAGGTAAGGTATGAGACGATTTTATACAGCTTAGGAAAGATATGTGGAAAATATAAGGGTAAAGACTATCAGAATTAACCCTTGGACTTCCATATACCCTTCCTATTCAGAATACAATCGTCTAATAATACCTAGGATACAGAAAAGAAATGTGTAATCAGATGTTAAGAGGGTTAAGGGGTCAGAACAGTGTTGTTGTTGTTCCCTAAGCTGCCTGGCCGAACAGCCCCGAGTCCCCAAGGAAGGCCATGGCCACGGTCGGGCTTTCCCACAGAGCTCTCAAAGAGTGTAAATTGTGTCGTTGGCGTAAGTGGTTGTGTGAAATGCAGTCTTCTATGATGTGTTTAATGGTATGGGGTGCTGTGTTACAACCCGGGCAGGTGTCGACGACGGAGTCATCCAGTCTCTTCTGATAGCTCAGAAGAGCTGGATGGTGTCCGCATCTCAGCCTGGCCAGGTGGACTCTGTCCTCACGAGGAAGGGAGGATTCAAAAGGATGGATTTCGGTAAGTCGTGCTTGCAGCTGCGTGTTGTCTATGAGTGAGTGAATGGAACGGCGAGTGATATGAGTATGGATGTCCTTCCGGAAGTAGGTTTGGGGTGGGCAAGGAGGGAGAGAAGACAGTATTTGTGTGTGATAGCGTGTGCTGGGTGTTGTTTTGATATTTCTTGGTGTCTGTGGGTGTGTAGCCATGTAGTGTAGTGGGTGGTGTTGATTCGTGGAGGCTGCTGCTAGGAATTGTGTGCCTCTCATGTCTAGATGATCTTTGACTTTGAGGACTTTGGTTTCTTGATGTAGGTGATCTGTGGGTGTCGTAGCTGTGCATCCTGTGTTTATTTTCAGGGCTTTATTTTGAATAGTCTGTAAGGTCTTATGTGTTTCAGCTAGGTTAGAAGCCCAGGCCGGGCTTGCGTATTCCATAACTGATCTTATGTATTGTTTGTAGACTGTGGTGGTGGTTTCTTTGTTGTGTCCAAATTTCGTGTGGGCAAGTGATCTGAGGGCATTAAGTCGGGGTGCCAGTTTCTTTTTCGTGTTTGTGGTGTGCTGTTTGAATGTAATTTGGGTGTCGTATGTTACTCCTAGGATTTTGTCTGTGTGTGTGTGTGTTAGGGGTGTGTTGTTTATGTTGAGTCCCGGGACGTAATCGTGCTCTCCTGTCCAGCTTTTGAGGAGGGTTGCAGTGGATTTAGCTGGGGCTAAATTGAGTCTGTTTGTAGTGCACCATTCATGTAATGTGTCGAGATAGTCTTGAAGGAGTCTTGTTGCTGTGTCTGGGTTTTGGTGCGTGCTTGTGAGTGTTATGTCGTCTGCGTAGGCTATGGTTATTTGGGGTGAATTTGGTGTATTTATATCATGCATGTACAGATTGAAGAGTGCGGGCGACAGGACGGATCCTTGCGAGACTCCGTTTGGGAAATTTCTAATGCTAGATGACTGACCGGCAAAAGATACGTGTGCACATCTGCCTGCCTGCCTGCCTGCCGGGCAATTCTCACGCGTCAGAACAGTGTTAACTTGTATTGGGGATAATCTCCTTTGTTACTTGTTATTACAATATAACGTGTGGAGAGCTTCAATATAATTATGACTGTGCATAAACCTTTAACCGTCTTGGTGGTGTAATGGTTAAGGTGTCTAAAAATCTATGTGTGATAACCCGGGTTCGAATCCTGGTGGATCACATATATGCTTTCCTTAATTTCATTGGAGGTGTTTGGTGTTGTGGTGAAATTAATAAAAAATAGATTATCAGTAGGTTCAGGGATATTTCGTAGCGAGGCCGCTCTATATGATCTGTGCCCCATGAATATTCTTTCCTCTCACTTAAACATTAGGCTACCATAGTGCGGTGGGAATATGAACATGATTAGATTAATATCCAGTATTCGAGAATGGATAATAAGTCTTAGGCGTGTGCATAAACCTTTAACCGTCTTGGTGGTGTAATGGTTAAGGTGTCTAAAAATCTGTGTGTGATAACCTGGGTTCGAATCCTGGTGGATCACATATATGCTTTCATTAATTTCATTGGAGGTGTTTGGTGTTGTGGTGAAATTAATAAAAAATAGATTAATACTTTAGGAGCCTTTGTTAAGTGTTATTACAATATAAAGTGTGGAGAGCTTCAATATAATGACGACTTAATACTTTAGGTGCTTTTGTTAAGTGTTATTACAATATAACGTGTGGAGAGCTTCAATATAATGAAGACTTAATACTTTAGGTGCCATATACGCTAGAACCAGATGGTCACCAAGTGTCAGGCGATCCAAAATAACCTTCTCGGCATATTGAGGGAGGCCCAAAAGTACCAATTGTTTCTTGGTGAAAGGGAACACAAATAACAGCCAAAATATTACACATAATGTAATGACTGTCAAAGAAAGCATCATATAAGCAAGAAGGAGTACCAATCGTTCATGTACTGGGTTCACCATGTTGTAACACCCGTAAACTATTGTAGCTTCACCCACTATGTGATCTGAGGGAGTTACCTCGCAGTGGGTGTATGGCGGGAAGGCTGCTTCTATTGGCTGGATCAGGTTATTATAATCCCTCAATGGGCTATCAGCATTTACTATTAATTCTACTAAAGACTTATTGGAGGAATGGTGAAAAACAGCTATTGATCCTATGCAAAACATAAGTAATACGAAGTGAATTGCTAAACATTTATAATATATAGATTTGAAGCATCCAATGTTTTCTTTTAAAGTTTCTCCGTAAAGCTCATCCAATGATCTATTTTTACCATAATAAGCTATTAGATGGGATGGCACTAATCTTTTATCGCTACAAATGCAATCAAAAGCAATAATAATTAAAGCAAGTGCAGCGAAAATTCCTATGATAATATTAAAGTACCGATTGGAATGAGCAATCACTTTTTGCTCATCATCAATATCGAAACCTGAGGAAAACTGTGATTGTGAACACATTTGCTTGTGTTCATCTGGGATAGGATCCCCTCGTGATAAATCTCTACAGACTAATCCATTACTGCCCCAGTACATGATCGTAAGCACAGAACTGCTCGCAAATACAAATAATATGACTAACTTGGCTACATGGATAGCTATCGACCCGAAGGGCGATGTACCCATGAAAACGTTCTTAATGATGTTCATCAAAGCCATTATACTGTATATTATTAACAGGAAACAGGAAACTGATAATAATAATGATACTACTACAACAACAACATGATACTACTACTAATAATATTAATGTAGTATTGATGAACAAACAAAAATGCTGTACAGAATCTTTCAGTGTGCAGTAGAAGACTCTGTATCAGGACGCTCACTGGAACAATGAGCTATACTCACAGATACTCACAGAAGATACCCGGGTTATAGGACTAACCTCGACGGTAAAATATATACATCACAATCCAACCATTAAAACTATGTATTAAGTCATAAGAAACACTATATTATTCTTGTATATAAAAGTATTAACAATTTTGTACTGTATTTGTGACTATAAATAGAGTTAGTTAAGAAAAATAAGCAAACCTTTTCTCTTCAGAATATAATTGTCATCCCCTAAATAACATTTTCTTTAATAGGTATAGTAAGAAAATGGATAATTGAGCATTAACTATTTTATTTTTATCAAAATCTCAAAATTCACATACAATTGCCGACTTGCGAGTTCCGTTCTATAAGGAAGTTGGAGCTGTATACAACGATATTTAACAGAATTTACAATTTTCTTTAATAGGTATAGTAAGAAAATGGATATTTGAGCATTAACTTTAATTTTTATCATAATCTCAAAATTCACATACAATTGCCGACTTGCAAGTTCCGTTCTATAAGGAAGTTGGAGCTGTAGACAACGATATTTAACAGAATTTACAGCTAAAATACGGCCGTAGTACATTTATAGATATATAAAACCCAATTCAACATACCAATTTTATCCATCAGAAACCTACATTTATTATTGCATTTCTGTTTAATATCGATGTTCTCGGCTCCAACTTCCTTATAGCCTGAAACTCGCAAGTGGTTAATTGTATACGCTTGCACATAAACACACACACAATCTTAAATTTACACACAAAAATACACACTCTTCCAGTTAAATCGTTCGCCAGTGTTGAGGCTTAAACAGAAGGGAGGATAAAATATAAGAATTCACTACTCACACACTAACAATTATACACTCATAAGAACTACACCCCTCTTTAGCTACATCGTTTCCCCAGGGTGTTGGGGCTTGTACCGATGGGTGAATGAAGCACACGGTAATAGAGGAGAATAAGGGCGCGGTGCTATAAATTCGGTTATAGGACGGCCTGCAGGTTTTTTAATCCCTTCTATACCGTGATGTACTTTTCATTATATTCTGGCAGCTATTAGACGATTATATTCAGCTTAGGAAGGACCTCTAGCAATACTATGGCTTCAAACCATCTCAGCCAACCCTTTTAACTACCACAGGTCCTTCCTAGGCTACATAATACCGTCTAAATATAGCTAGACTGAAATATAACCCACCTTGCTGGTACTCAAAGGGTAAACCTATCTTAACCTACCTTAACCTAACCTAACCAACCTAACCTCAAAACGATGCATGATGTTGAGAAATAATGCAAAACTCCTTGGGAAGCATCGTAAGTGCAATCGTCCAAAGAATCAATGTAAACAAATAGCGTACACCTTTTATTTATGATCGTGAGGGGTTCGATAACAAATTGTCAATAATCAGCCATATATTTAAAATGTGTGTATTACAGATGACAGGATCGCATACCAACCAAATCGGTAAAAAACCTTGCTTGTTTTCTAGCAGTATAATTCAAATCGGTAAAAACCTTGCTTGTTTTATAGCAGTATAATTCAAATCGGTAAAAAACCTTGCTTGTTTTATAGCAGTATAATTCAAATCGGTAAAAACCTTGCTTGTTTTATAGCAGTATAATTCAAATCGGTAAAAAACCTTGCTTGTTTTATAGCAGTATAATTCAAATCGGTAAAAAACCTTGCTTGTTTTATAGCAGTATAATTCAAATCGGTAAAAAACCTTGCTTGTTTTATAGCAGTATAATTCAAATCGGTAAAAAACCTTGCTTGTTTTCTAGCAGTATAATTCAAATCGCCCCGCTCCTACTCTCCACAAATACCAAGAAGAAAACCGTAAAAATATTTCGTAGCATCTATCCGAGTAATTGGAAGAGGCCCTAAACAAATATTGGTAATAATGAAAGAAACCCTTGCCAGCTATAAAATATTCACATTTTGTTGTTGGTTTGACAGGTAACTATATGCATTATATCAGAGTGCGAAACAGAGTTTCAAGAATTTTCAAGCATCGTAAGTACTTCTTTCAAATTTCTTTCCCGAGAATAATTTTTCTGTCAAGCAGCTGATGGTAACTGTTTACCTTAAGTTACTCCACTATACCAACCCTAACACTAACAATAAGTTACTAACATTGTCTTTACCTCACTCAACTTACCCTAACCCACCTATCCTAATTCAACCCAACGACTATAAGTCCATGCACCTTGGAAGAGGAAACCCTCACCACTAACATACAATAAAGAACCCTGACCGTACCATCCACCCACTTGAAACCACCACCAAAGAGAAGGATTTGGGCGTCACGATTGACCAAAATCTGTCCATCACAGAACGGGCACAGACCCAGGTAAACCAAGTCAATAGAGTGCTTGGTGTACTTGAACACACTTTCACTTAAATGGACAAGGATACTTTCTTACACCTGTACAAAAGATTGGTTTGCCTCGTGAAACGGGAGTGGTGAAACCGGCTTGGTGTTTACTCAAATATTCTTATTCTACTCTTTACAATGTTACCATAGCAGCTAAACTTCATTAGATGCAGAAATTCGCCTCCAAGAAATAATTTTGAGGAGCTATCCCAAGCCGATATTTGAACCTTGGTACCCCCGCACACAAAGCGAGCACTCTACCCCGAGACCAATAGGGGTAGCTCATTTGGGCTGGCAGTCCAAATATATTTTCCATTTAGGTTATTGCCACAATTTGTCTGGCGTTTACACTCTGTCATATTGTCAACCAAAACCAAGATAAACAATGACGTTCTGGAAAGGGTACAGCGCCGAGCCACAATGACAGTCACAGATCTCACACTCCGAGACCTACAGACCCGGTGTTGCTCGTGAAATAATATGTAAACGGGAAACACCGGGTAGCCCTCCTAGAAATTAATAACAGTAAGTAGAAGCAAGAGTGTTAACTGACCTTCCTGCCACAAGATGGCTTGGGCTCCGTCATCCGGATCACCTCGGTACTGTACGCGTTACCCTCCATCTTGGCTCCGGCTTCCTCGCACCAACCCTGTACATAAACAAGAACTCATTATGCAATCCTTTCAATTTCAGATATTAACCCTATGCTCAACAAATATATATAGAAATAACTGCTTGCCAGAACTATTTTTAAAAGAGATGCTCGTCTAATTCAATCACGACTCCAACTTCCTCACACCAACCCAGCAAGAGAAAAGTTTGTCATTATGGGGAAGTTTTGATTTTTCTGGTCCCCATCTCCCTCATGTTTAGCCCCATTAGTTATATAGATCTCAAGTCGCTCGCCCCATTAGTTTCTTGATTTTTTAACCTTTCGCCCCAAATCTTTGTCAACATTAAGATCTTTCGTGCCGCTTAGGTGTCTAGTTTTTCATGGCGAGTGACAGTGAGCCTGTAAATTTGAAGGAACTGGCAATCGGCCGGGACTTTTTTTTTCTACCGAAAATTTTCAAGTATATCTTCTAAGGGGGATATTTTTTTTCATGTTTTTTACATTTGATGGGTGTCCTTGGTTCGAATCCCTGGAGGATCATATGCTTTCATTAGTTCCATTGGGAGGTATTATTTTTAAGAACAATATAAGTTAATAATATATGTATTAATAATTTTACAAATATACTGTATGATCCCTACTTCCCCCATTAAGCCAATATCACACATCTCTTCTATCTATCTATTGCCAGACGCCTTACTCCCCTTACGAAGGTGGCCATACACATCTCTTCAGTCAATTTAATCCCAACACTTCAACCAGATAAACCTTATTCCCATATTATAACTGTTGGTGGTGTAATGGTTTAGATGCTTAGGTTCTGGGTGTGGTGTCCAGAGTTCGAATCCCGGGAGGACCATATGCTTTCATTAGATTATTAAAGTACATTAAGGTTTGTAATGTATGATTAATATTAAGAACGGAGTGTTGCTTGATAGTATATCTTGTCAGCAAATAAAGTCCTAGCAATTCAGCACATTACATCAATATTTTTGTGTTTTGTCTATGTGAGTGAGGGAGACAAAAGGCAGAACTGCCTGTATCGGGTGCCTCCCTCAGAGTTGAAAGACTGACAGGGCCAAAATCAAGGGACGTTCGACCCAAAATGCCTGGACACACGGGGTTTTGAAGCAATTTAAGTCATAGGAAGAGGGAAAGACTGATTCTGGGAGAGAGTTCCAGAGCTCAGCAGTTGAATAGCACACCTCATCGATAATAAATGGTAAGCAATAAATTATAAACGGGACATTCTGACAATAGAACACTGCTCGTTAAGGGGAGATTTCCACTTGAGGGATTTTTTTCTGGACCCCTTTCTCTCTCATGTTTAGCCCCATTGCTTTTTAGATTTTAAGGCGCTCGCCCCCTTTAGTTTGGCGATTTTAAGAACTTTCGCCCCATTTCTGTCAATTTTAAGAACTTTCGTGCCATTTAGGTGTCGATTTTTTCCTGGCGAGCGATAGCGATCCTGTAATATGAGAGAAACCGGCCTTCGGCCGGGACATTTTTCTACCGAAAAATGTACAAATTTATCTTGAAAGGGGGTCTAGGGGGTGTAATTTTAAGCTTGATGGAGTTCTAGGGAAGAAACTAAATACCTCCCCTTAACGAGATTGCTGGAGTTCTAGGGAAGAAACTAAATACCTCCCCTTAACCCGTACAGCCCCAGCGACGCGCCTGACGCGTCGGCGATGTCTGTAACGCACAGCCCCAGAGACGCGCCTGGCGCGTCACCCTAATTGCGCCGACCGTAACCTCAGGTGTAGCCACTCAAGAGGGCTCAGATTTGTATGGGAACTGTGTACGTATCCCACGCAACCGTGCCGATGGTTGAAAACTCTCAAAGTCCACGTGCGTGTGCGTGAGCGCGCAATAACCTGGTTTTTTGGGGTAATTGCCTTCAATTTTTTACTCTTGTAAAATACGTTTTCGGGGGCTCTGTAGGACCATTCTTTAAGCTTTTTGAGCGGTTTTTCGTGGTTTTTCCTTCATTCCTAACCCATTCGCTATTGTTTCTGGAATAAAACCATTTTTTGAAAACCGGCCGGGTTCTGGTGAACAAACATTACAAAACTAGCCGGGGCTGGACGGGTTAATCAAGATAAAACAAAAAAAAAAATCCCAAACAACAAATAAAGCCATGGAACGATTAGACCCTATTCTGCCTCAAACTAGTATAAATAGTTAACCCTTTCTGTTAACTCTATACCGGTTACTGATAGGCGTTTTTTGGATTCAGTCTAATACGGGGGCCTCCTCCCACAATGAAAAGGCATCGAACTGTCTCACTTAAAGGGGAGGTCTCCACTTGAGGGGATTCTTTTTTTGACCCCTTTCTCCCTCATGTTTAGCCCCATTGCTTTTGAGATTATAAAACGTTTGTCCCATTAGTTTAGCGATTTTAAGAACTTTCACCCCATATTAAGACCTTTCGTGCAATTCAGGTGTCAATGTTGCGATAGCGAGCCTGTAATTTAAGAGGCACCGGCCTTCGGCCGGGAAATTTTTCTACCGAAAAATGTAAAAATTTATCTTGAAAGGGACTCAAGGGGGTGTAATTTTAAGCTTGATGGAGGTCTAGGGAACAAACTAAATACCTCCCCTTAACCCCTTTTAATACCATAAATCCTTCTTAAACTGCTCAAAATCGTCTAAATACAGCTAGACCGGTACAGAAGGGGTTAAGGGGACAGTGGTTATTTTGGGGGGTCTATTTATTTATATATTAATATATTTATGAGCTTCCTCCCAAGACCTCCATCAAACTTAAAAACAAACATCCATTAGATCCCCCTTCGAGATAAATTTGTACATTTTACGGTGGAAAAATGACAGGACAGCACACTAGGTCAGCACACTAGGACAGCACACTAGGTCAGCACACTAGGACAGCACACTACGTCAGCACACTACGTCAGCACACTACGTCAATATTTATAGTCAATAAAGGAAGATTACGTCAACACACTACACCAATTTAATGGGGCATGGGCCGGTTTTCAGGACCACTGGCTTTCTCCCTCATGTTTAACCCCATTAGTTTTCAGATGTTTAAGATGTTTGCCCCATTAGTTAGTCAATTTTAAGACCTTTCGTCCCATTTCTTAGTCAATATTTAGACCTTTCGTGCTATTTAGGTGTCGATTTTTTCCCTGGCGAACGATAATGAGCCTGTAATGTTGGAAGACCCGGCCTTTGGCCGGAAAATTTTTCTACCGAAAAATGTACAAATTAATCTAAAAGGGGGATCTAATGGACGTTTTTTTATAAATTTGATGAAGGTCAAGGGAGGAAACTAAAAAAATAATTATACATGTAAAAATTATGGGAGGTCTAGGGAGGAAACTAGAAAAATAATGAATACATGCAAAAAGCGCCCAAAAAGTGAACCATCCCCCCTTAACCCAACTCGCCCGTCATCAAGGTACAACAATTCGTCAAGGGGACCAGATATAAGAGACGAACGACCGGTGCCAGCGGGGGTGACCTTGATTTCCGTCTGGACAGGTCAATCTGGACGGTCTCCAACACTGAGGGGGGGGGGGGGGGGGTCACTTCCCCCCCCCCCTCCCCACCCACCCAAGCCCCCTCTCTTCACAGACACATTTACGGTCGCGCTAATAAGTCATGTCTCACCTGGCATTACGTTTGGCTCGCTCTGTGCTGTATTGATGGCTGTCAGATGTTGAATAGGGTGGGTAAGTGTAGGAACATGATATGTCTCACTCAAAAAGAAGAAATCATGTGTAAATATTGCTGATTACGAATTATTCATCAAAACATAATTGGTGCCAAGACATCACTTATTAAGCCGCTGTCACACGAGCGATTTTTACGTCAATTTTCCATGAGCAAGTTTTTTCTCGTATTATTTCGGGACTTTTTCGCACTGGTTTCGGTAACTAGACTGAAGGTAGATTATATTAGGTAGCCGATTTCTAATGAAGTGTAATTTTCGAAGCTTCCAGACCATAATTGCCCGTAAAAATTGCTCGAAAAAGGGCTCGTGTGACTCCGGCTTTATGCCAACAGTACAGTCACTCTCAAAAATTCTTTCCTACGTCCACTTATTACGATATGCAGACTTCAATAATGCACATTTCATCACATACAATAAATAATCCTAAGCGCACATAAACAGAGACTATTAACCCTTTCACGATTTTATGACGCAGAGGTTGCCAGATTAGCAATAAGAAATAGAGTTCTCTCACTCTTATAATTACCTCTCCAAAATTAGTTTTCTGCCCACAGCTAAATCAAAGACAACTGCAGAGGTTGAAGTAACTAAACTAAAGGTTTCTAAATACCCCTGATGGTAACAAAGGCTTTAAAGTATCCCCAATAGGCTCAACACAGCTAACTCAAAGACAACTGCAGAGGTTGAAGTAACTAAACTAAAGGTTTCTAAATACCCCTGATGGTAACAAAGGCTTTAAAGTATCCCCAATAGGCTCAACACAGCTAACTCAAAGACAACTGCAGAGGTTGAAGTAACTAAACTAAAGGTTTCTAAATACCCCTGATGGTAACGAAGGCTTTAAAGTATCCCCAATAGGCTCAACACAGCTAACTCAAAGACAACTGCAGAGGTTGACGTAACTAAACTAAATGTTTCTAAATACCCCTGATGGTAACAAAGGCTTTAAAGTATCCCCAATAGGTTCAAAATCGCGTCATATGTCTGAGAGGGTTAGGAGGGAGGTTTTCTGGACCCCCATCTCCCTCATGTTTAGCATCAATAGTTTTAACATTGTAATACAATAACCCTTCTCGTTTGGCTATTTTAAGATCTTTCGTGCCATTTTAGTGTATTCTATCCAGGAGAGCGATAGCAAGCCGGCAATTTGGAAGGAACCGGCCTTTGGCCGGTGCATATTTTACCGAAAAATGCACAAATTATAGAGGTTAGTAGTAAAGATTTCTGGACTAAATATAATGGACAGCAATGTGGTATTTGGAGCTGAATGGCATGCATAAATCTGGAAACTGATTAAAAAACACGGTACGAGAGAGAGAGAGAGAGAGAGAGAGAGAGAGAGAGAGAGAGAGAGAGAGAGAGAGAGAGAGAGAGAGAGAAGTGAGTGAATAGATGACCTATAGTGTAAAATCGATGTGTGTGTGTGTGTGTTAGGTTGCTTGTTGTGCCAAGTTAGTTATCTCTTTACCACCCCACTGAACACCTCAATCCCTCATCCCTTCAACCCTCACCCCTGCAACTCCCTCATCCCTCACCCCTTCAACGCACACCCCTTACCTCTTCATCCCACACCCCTCACCCCTTCAACGCACACACCTTCAACCCTCACCCCTTCAACTCCCTCATTCCCACACCCCTTCATCTCCCTCACTCCTTCATCCCTCACCCCTTCAACCCTCACCCCTTCAACTCCCTCATCCCTCACCCCTTCATCCCACACCCTTTCAACGCACACACCTTCAACTCCCTCATCCCACACCCCTTCAACGCACACACCTTCAACGCACACACCTTCAACCCTCACCCCTTCAACTCTCTCATCCCTCACCCCTTCAACGCACACCCTTCACCCCTTCGACTCCCTCATCCCTTCATCCCACACCCCTTCAACTCCCTCATCCCACACCCCTTCATCCCTCACCCCTTCATCCCTCAACTTAAGAATTGGCCAAGTTTCTCAGTTAGCTTCTACTCAACCTGTGAACTCTGGAACTCTGGCACTCTCTCCCTCAATTATTATTCCTTTCATCCTATGACTTAAGGGGGGTGACCTGCTTTTTGTTATTTCTGTCCTTTTCTCTCTTTCTCTGGCTTGTATCCATTCGGCCCCATTCAGCCAACTATTTTAAGACGTTTATCCCCATCTTGGTGTCGATTTCTTCCTGGCGAGCGATAGCGAGCCAGCATTATATAAAGAAATCCGGCTTCGCCGGCGACATTTTTCTATCAAAAAATGTACAAATTTTGCCTGCTGTCAAACAAAAATAAAAAATATGCTGGCTCGCTACCGCTCACCAGTAAAAAATTGACACCTGGAATTTTTTTTTTTTTTTTTTTTTTTTTTTTTTTTTTTTTTTCTATATTCCAACTTACTTCCTCTCGGGCATAGGCTGAGAGCCTTAACATTCACCGCTTTACAATGAACAGTGAAGCCCGTGAGGTCTTGTTCCAGTCTAGGGAGTGAGACATGTGAAGCACGTAGAGTACAACGAGCACCTGCCATCTTGCCTTCACATGAGGCACGGTGCTCACTCATGACCCGAAACGACCCCATCTCTGAAGCCACCTCGTTCGCGTGTTTCACTGTCTCACCCCCTACACTCGGACTCTCACACTTACACACACACACAACGCCACCTGTTGCGCAGATAACTCACCAGGCATTGCACCCCTATAGCATATTTTGAATATGGGAATATTCATACAGTGCTATTTAATCAGGGAACAATGAGGGTATTTTATTGACGTTTCGGTGGGCTTGTGGTAATGCACTGATACTAGGTACAGCACAAATTCCATCCCAATAATATCTTCCCATTGATACATCGGGATTTGAACCCGGGACCTTTGGATTACCAGGCCAGTGGCAAGACCACTCCACCACACCACACACGTTTATGGGGATAAACGTCTTAAAACAGTAGGCTGAATGGGGCCAAATGGATACAAGCCAGAGCAAGATAGAAAAGGACATAACAAAAACAGGTCAAGCTGCCTTAAACTTGGTTGTGTCCAGGCATTTTGACCCCAACGTCTCTTGAATTTGGCTCTCGGTCACTCTTTTGGCTTTAGGGGGGGGGGGGGAACACTCGTTACAGGCAACCAATTTTGTTGTCTCCTTCACACACACATAGACCAATAATACCAACTTATATGATATTACTTAAGGAGAGATCTCCACTTGAGGGATTGTTTTCTGGACCCCTTTCTCCCTCATGTTTAGCCCCATTGCTTTTTATATTATAAAACCTTTGCCCCATTAGTTTAGCGATTTTAAGAACTTTCACCCCATATTAGGACCTTTCGTGCAATTCAGGTGTCTATTTCATCCTGGCGAGCGATAACGAGCCTGTAATTTAAGAGGAATCGGCCTTCGGCCGGGACATTTTTCTACCGAAAAATGTATAATTTATCTTGAAAGGGACCCGAGGGAGTGTAATTTTAAGGTTGATGGAGGTCTAGGGAACAAACTAAATACCTCCCCTTAAGCCGATATCACACGAGCGCTTTTTCACTCGAACATTTATACTTCCAACCCTGATCTGGCAGCTTATGAGGTCAACATTGATAATATATTGGTTAGCTAAATTCCTCTATCATCAGACTAGTTCCCAATACCAGTGCAACATAGTCCAGAAATGTTGCCAGAAAAATGTTGATCATGGAATGTTGACTATAAAAGCTCTCGTGTGATACCGGCTTTATTCTGACCATAGACGTTACCGAGCTAGTAACCCACCTTCAGTACCTACCTACACCATGAGATCACAAACGGGTCCACTCATTTTTCCATTTCCCTTTGCACAGTTTCCCCAGTCGTGTCCGCACCCTCCTCAGCTCCTCGCCTTGGAGTGGCTTCGGTCACTTGGGCTTTATTAATAGTAAAGCAGGGTAGGGGTTCTGTGGGGGCGCTCGGTTATGGCCTCGGCCTTGCTCGGGATCGCCTAGGGAACAACAACAACAACAACAACAACAACAACAACAACAACAACAAAACTGGTCCACTCAGTAAGTCTACTTTCAATACTAAGCATATTTATTGCCCAAACATAAACCAGGTATTAAGGGGAGATCTCCACTTGAGGGATTTTTTTCTGGATCCCTTTCTATCTCATGTTTAGTCCCATTGCTTTTGATATTCTAAGACGTTTGCCCCATTAGTTTAGCGATTTTAAGAACTTTCACCCCATATTAAGACCTTTCGTGCAATTCAGGTGTCGATTTTATCCTGGCGAGCGATAGCGAGCCTGTAATTTAAGAGGAACCGGCCTTCGGCCGGGACAAAAACTTAACCCTCCCGAAAACTCCCCAGGCTTCGAACCCTGGTTAAGGGACATGCATGTTTTTACCATCCCCGTGTGTGTATTACTACAACCAGTATATGTTGTGGGCCTCTATATGAATTGTGAATAACAACCATTGTACCTCTATTGTGTTTCTGTTCTAGAATGTCATCTGTTTGGTCAAAATAGAGTTAAGGTCAGTCCTCTCCCAGCTGAGAGATACCAAAGTTGAAGCTCACTGCGAATTTCCAGAATCGGGAAACGCAACCAGAATATACCTTAATTCTGGAAGCGTGGCATAATAATAACCACCAAATTTCGTGAAAATCTGTTCATAACTTTTTGAGATATCTTTTTTACAGACAATCAGACAAACTGAGGCAAAAACATAACCTCCGTCCAACTTTGTAGGTGGAGGTAACAATGAGGGGCACTCTGGAAAGCCCGTATCGTAACTCCTAAGCTGGCGGAGGTATGCGCTCTACCGATTGCCTCTTTAATTTAATTGCTTCTCCCTTGGTGCATAGGCTATCCTATCTGCCCACCAAGTTTCGTGAACATTGGTTCATAACTTTGTGAGCCGTCTACGCTGGAGGAGGTATGCGCTCTACCAATCACCTCTATTTAATAAATTCTTCCTTGGTGCATACCCTATCTGGCCTCCAAATTGTGTGACTATCTGTTCATAGCTTTTTGATAGGCTTATCTTGTTTACAAACAGACAGACAAATGGAAGTAAAACATAACTCGTTGTACTCTACGTGCTTCACATGTCTCACTCCCTAGACTGGAACAAGACCTCACGGGCTTCACTGTTCATTGTAAAGCGGTGAATGTTAAGGCTCTGATCAGCCTATGCCCGAGAGGAAGAAAGTTGGAATAAAAAAAATAAAAAAAAATTCTTAACCCCTTTCTCCCTCAAAACAAAAACAAAAAGTTCAAGTAAAATAAGAGTACTATCCCCAAAATATATGTTTTTAAATTTTCCGTCACTCCTGTAGAATGGGCCCTGTGGTGGGGCGCCATGGCCGACATGTTGGATCCAATTATCAATTGAAAGTATATGCATGTGCATTATATAGGTGGCTCATTAATCACAGAAATATCTGATCTCATTTTACGTCACTCCTGTAGAAGGGAGAAAGTAGCGAGGCGCCCTAGGCAAAAGTTGGTGATTGGACTCCGTTATGGTCAAGGAATAGATCAGAGTACAGTATGCATGTGCATGAAATTGGCAAATCAAAAACCCTAAAAGACATCTGGTATCATTTGCCATCAACTCCTGTAGAAGAGGCCCTATAGTTAACCGCCAAGGGCAGGCGGGTGCCCAACCCCGGAAGGGGTTGAAATAGGGGAGCTATCCCCCAGCCAAAGGCGGCATTCTAGGGCCTTTCCTAGCTGATGCTGAGAGGATTGGGTTCTAGTCATGTGGTGATGGGCTGGTCTATCAAAGTGAGAGCTGAGCAATCTCTGCCATACCCATAGCTTACTCTGACTGTTCCTTTTACTTATATATTTTCTAGATCTCAAGTGACGGCGTCTCTTCCGTGGATCTATCCCAATCTACCAAGATTGGAAGCCAAAGAGTCACATTTTTCCTTTGCCCCTCAACTTTCTCTTCATAATTGCTGAGGGGCACAGGGCCCTGGGTGGGGCTTTGGTTTCCCGGGCGTTTCCGCACCCTCCTCAGATCCCCGCCATGGAGTGGCTTCGGTCACCCAGGCTTTATTGTGGTCGGCAGGGAGGGTTCTGTGGGGGCGCTCGGTTATGGCCTTGGAATTGCTCGGGACCTTGGGGCTGTTCGGCCAGGCAGCTTGGGGAACAACAACAACAACCGCCAAGGGCGAAGTATTTTAAAAGTGCCCTCCTACAGCCTGAACAATAAGCAAGAGTCTATGCATACGGAGTTCTGAATATGCCTCAGCAATTTCCAAATAGATGGCCCTTTCACTTTTCACCACTACTGCAGAAGGCGCCGATTAACAGGGCGCCCAGAACGAAATTTAAGAAAAGGGCCCGGTTACGCCCTAGAGGATATATTCGAGTATATGCGTGTGGAAGCTCATTAAATTTGGTTCAGTAATAACCGAAAAATATAAAATGTTGATAAGCATCGCACTACTGCAGAAGGTTGCTATTTAGGTGGTGCCCGGGGCGAAATTTAAGCAAAGGGCTGCATTTCGGCCTAGAGGATAGATCATTTATATGCATGTGTAAGGTCATTCAATTTGGCTCAGCAATAACCGAGATATAATTTTGTTTTATAAATGTAGCACTACTGCAGAAGGTGGCGATTTGAGGGGCGCCCAGGCCGAAATTTTAAAAAGGGGCTCCGTTACGGCCTAGAGGATTGATCAGCGCATATGCATGTGAAAAATAATTACATTTGGTCGAGTAATAACCGAGAAATAGCCCTTATTAACCATTGCACGCACATATGACGCAGAGGTTGCCAGATTAGCAACAAGAAATTGAATTTTCTTACTCATATAATTACCTCTCCAAAATTAGTTTTCTGCCCACGCAGAGGTTGAAGTAACTAAACTAAAGGTTTCTAAATAACCCTGATGGTAACAAAGGCTTTAAAGTATCCCCAATAGGCTCAAAATCGCGTCATATGTCGGAGAGGGTTAATAAGCATCGCCCAAACAACTTAACCCTCTCCGACATATGACGCGATTTTGAGCCTATTAGGGATACTTTAAAACCTTTGTTACCATCAGGGGTATTTAGAAACCTTTAATTTAGTTACTTCAACCTCTGCGTGGGCAGAAAACTAATTTTGGAGAGGTAATTATAAGAGTGAGAGAACTCTATTTCTTATTGCTAATCTGGCAACCTCTGCGTCATATGAGTCTGAAAGGGATAAACGACATGAGTAAACCCTAGAGGGCCTCGCTTCGCACGGACCTAACAAATATCTCTCGCCTCGCATGTACAGTATATTCTATCTTTATTTAGTTCAACTTTATATAATATAAATTCTCAACTAAATATAATTGGTTAATTGTGTGTGTAAATAAAAATATGCGTCTAAAAAACATTGCACGAACTTTTTGTTGTCAACATTCGATGATCAACAATTTTCAGGGAACATTTTTGGGATCTCTTGCTCGGCTATCAGAAATTACTCTGATGATTGATTAATTTAGGTGACAACCATTCAAAAAGTTTAACTCATAAGGTGCCAGATCATTGCTGAGAATTAATGTTAGATGAATTTAGGTGACAATCATTTAAGGGGGTGACCTGCTTCTTTTCTCTCCTGTTCTCTCTGTATCTGGCTTGTATCCATTCGGCCCCATTCAGCCTACTGTTTTAAGACGTTTATCCCCATCCAGGTGTCGATTTCTTCCTGGCGAGCGATAGCGAGTCAGCATTGTATGGACAAATCCGGCTTCGCCGGAAACATTATTTTATCGAAAAATGTACAAATTTAGCCTGCTGTCAAAAACAAAGCAAAAAATGCTGGCTCGCTACCGCTCGTCAGGAAAAAATCGACACCTGAATTGAGATAAACGTCTTATAACAGTAGGCTGAATGGGGCCGAATGTATACAATCCAGAGAGAGAGGGAGAGCGAGAAAAATAAACGAGGTGGGCCCCCTTAATAAGTTTAACTCATAAGCTGTCCGATTGTTGTTGGGGATAAATGTTGAGGGAAAAAGAGTTCGTGTGATACCGATTCTACTCACCGAACTTTGTAGGAGGTGGGAAGTGTCAGTTAGCCTCTGGATCCGCTGAGCCTCCTAGACCGCTTCACCAGCTGCTCTCCATCACTGCGAGAGACTCGAACGCTCCTCCTCGCACCTTCAAGTCTGCAGTACCCAAACAAATACGTCAGGTCAGGTGAAGGTATTGGGGGATCGGCCTTTACAACGGCACCTCGTATCTACTTTTTCGAAGTGTTGGGAGGGAAAAAGGGGTGTTGGAGAGAGAGAGAGAAAGCTGTTGGAGTGGCTTAATTATGCGTGTTCTGTTTAGTCTTGGGTAACTTCAAGGTTCCAGTACCCAAGCTTAAATTTCCTTCACCGCCGAGTTTTCCGCGCGTCAACTTAAATACACCCTCAAAGTCATAAAGTATCTCACGATGCCAAATAAACGATAGCCGAACCGAAACTTCTCACACCAACCAACCCGCAGTGCCTTTACAACTTCCGTCTTTACGATGAAGGGGGCTTTCTGGGGCGACAGCAACCACGTCTTAGTAAATGTTAAGGAGATGTAATATAGCCTCTTCTCACCGTTCCTCAGTAAATGTTATAATCAGATTTACTATAGCCTTCTCTCACCGTTCCTCAGATATATTATAGCGTCCTCTCACCGTTCCTCAGTAAATTTTATAATCAAATTTAGCATACCCTTCTCTCACCGTTCCTCAGTAGGCTATACGTTATAATCAGACTTAGTATAGCGTCCTCTCACCGTTCCTTAGCAAGTGTTAGGAGATATTTTACAGCCTTCTAATGTTATGAGATATTTTACAGCCTTCTCTCACACTTCTCTGCCATGACCGAGGACAGAACACTTTATAAATTACTAGTATGTCTGGAGGGTGCCGCGGGGTGACAACAACGCGAGGTGGTCAGGTCAGCCGAAGAGTGATGGTGGGGCGAAGAGACAGGCGAAGGCGGCGGCGTCTTGGCCTAGTTAAGAAGGAGGAGGGGGAAGGGAGTGATAAGGGGGGGGAGGGGGTTTAGGGGGAGAAAGGAAGGGGGAGTGGGTTGGTGGAGGTGTAGTTGTAAGGGGGAGGGAGAGGGTTAGTGGTTGGGTGGAGGAAGAGGAATTGGGTGGGATGGGGAGGGGGAGATGAAAGGGAGGGGTAGTGGTTAGGGGGAGGGAAGGGAGGGGTAGTGCATAGGGGAATGGAGGGAGAGGAATTGGGTGAGGCGAAGTGGTTAGGGGGAGGGGGATGGAAAGGAGGGGTAGTGGGTGGGATGGTAGGGCAAGTGGTGGGTGGGTGGGTGAGAAACTGACAGGGGAGGGAGAGGGGAACTGGCGAGGGGAGGGAGAGGGGAACTGGGTGGCTTGGTTTCTTGTTTGAGTGAGTGGAAGGGTGGCGCAGAGAGAGTCACTTAAAGGAGAGAATGAGAGTGGAGGAACAGAAGACAAAGGAAAACAAAACAATGGAGGGTGTACAGTAGATCAACATAGTAAATATAATACAATTGGCAAGCAAAAGGGGGGGGGGGGGGGAATTATGTTTGTGGGGCTTGGGGGTGGAGGGGAGGTTGTAGAGAGGGTAGGCTAGAGATGGACTTTTGAGATGCAAGGGCCGCCCTTCCATTGTTGACGCTATTCTGGACTTACAATGTACTGGCTTAAGGAGGGTGACCTGCTTTTTGTTATTTCTGTCCTTTTCTCTCTTTCTCTGGCTTGTATCCATTCGGCCCCATTCACCCAACTATTTTAAGACGGTTATCCCCATCTAGGTGTCTATTTCTTCCTGGCGAGCGAAAGCGAGCCAGCATTATATGAAGAAATCCGGCTTCGCCGGAGACATTTTTCTATCGAAAAATGTACAAATTTAGCCTGCTGTCAAAAAAAAAATATATGCTGGCTCGCTACCGCTCACCAGTAAAAAATTGACACTTGGATGGGGATAAACGTCTTAAAACAGTAGGCTGAATGGGGCCAAATGGATACAAGCCAGAGAAAGAGAGAAAAGGACAGGACAGAACAAAAACAGGTCACCCCCCTTAATAATCCAGATGGGTTGATAGCCTCTGAGATCCTATTGTATCTAACTATTTTGAGAGGATTATAAGAGTGACGAGTAAGGTGGCAGAAGAGGGAACCAGAGGGAAGAAACTTATGTGTGTGTGATGTTCACATACACAAAAAAATACGAAGGACAGAAATGGACAAATCAGTGTTCAATTACTGTACTCCAAAAATACTTAACAAAAATATTACTGATAGGGAGGTGCATGGTCATTTATTTAACTACAATCGAACACTGGATACAAATAAACCATTATATTTTGTCACCAACCAACTTCACTTCTAAACTCAATTAATGAAATCAACAAATACATGTGGCACTCCAAGGACTCGAACCTAGGATACTCACACCGAAATTCCGCGCACTTATGCCTTACGCTATCAAGACAAGTTAAATATCGAAAAACATGTGTTAAGGGGAGGTTTCCACTTGAGGGACTTTTTTCTTGACCCCTTTCTCCCTCATGTCTAGCCCCATTGCTTTTGAGATGATTCCATGATGTTTGGGGGGGGGTATATGTTGCAGAATTATATACAATGACGACGACACCTCTCTCGCTCTCTCTTTCTCTCTCTGTGGTTGTTTACTCCAAAGGTCACTAATACTCCTCACCCCAACCCTCTCCTCCCTCCGTCAACACTCCTGCCCTACTGGACTTTCCTTCTTGGGTCACAAGCCATTACAATCCCTTCTCTCTCTTCCCCGGACTCCTTTTACTATTACCTACAGCACTCAGAAGATAGGTTGGACATTTACTATACCTACAGCACTCAGAAGATAGGTTGGACATTTACTATACCTACAGCACTCAGAAGATAGGTTGGACATTTACTATACCTACAGCACTCAGAAGATAGGTTGGACATTTACTATACCTACAGCACTCAGAAGATAGGTTGGACATTTTTTCTCCAGCATTGACTAATTTGAGGGGCACAGTCCTCCCCCTAATCGTACACATTGCTACTCACCAGATCCCTACGAGTACCACTGCACGTATTGGGTTTACACTGTGTAAGCAATAATAATATGATTGGTGACCTGTTTAGGGGAGATCTCCACTTGAGGGATTTTTTTCTTGACCCCTTTCTCCCTCATGTTTAGCCCCATTGCTTTTGATATTATAAAACGTTTGCCCCATTAGTTTAGCGATTGTAAGGACTTTCACCCCATATTAAGACCTTTCGTGCCATTCAGGTGTCGATTTTATCCTGGCGAGCGATAGCGAGCCTGTAATTTAAGAGGAAGCCGGGAAATTTTTCTACCGAAAAATGTACAAATTTGTCTTGAAAGGGGGTCTAGGGAGTGTAGTTTTTAGCTTGATGGAGGTCTAGGGAACAACCTAAATACCTCCCCTTAAACACGGCTCCTCTCTACAGTTGAGTAAGCCCCTCAACCCATCGTATAGGCAAAAAAAAAAAAAAATAAAATAAAAAAAAAAAATGAAAATTACATACATCTGAGTGTTTTAAGATCTTTAGATAATGGGGGGGGGGGAAATCCGTGGGAAAATTAGTGGTAGTTTCGGTAATATTTTCCGGGAAAAAAAATATATATATGGTAACCTAGGATGGAACAAGAAAATTCGACTCCAACTTACCAATGTGATAAGAAAATGGGAGTCTGCAGAAAGCCGATTGGCCTACACAAGGCAGATCCCTGAGGATATTCTGTCTCCTCTTCCTACATGATTCGGCCATGGTGGGGGATGTAGATCGAGCAGGTTGACCGAATACTTTGTAGGCCGACTGTTTCCATTATTTCGTAGCTCGGGTAGATTAGTGAGTTAGTTACTTATAATTGCACTATTATCAACCCTTCAATATTATTAAGACAGCACACCGTAAGTCAAGAATAACATCAGGGCTGGAGGACCTTTTCGAGAACTCCAGTCCCTTGTTCCGGTAGACGGACAGCTGGTGTGGGGTTGTCCTGCGCACCACCAGACCAACTAGACCATCCACCGCGCACACCACCACCTCCCTGTCTCGCGAGTCGTTGGGTTTCGAAGCAGGACTCGCGGGGCTTCTATTCACCCAAAAGCTTTATTTTATGGGGATGTTTAATTGGATTCCTCTGTGGACCAGTTTAAGGGGAGAGGATTCACTTTTTGGGCGATTTTTGCATGTATTCGTTATTCTTCTAGTTTCCTACCTAGACCTCCATCAAATTAAAAACAAAAACAGCCATTAGATCCCCCTTCTAGATTAATTTGTACATTTTTCGATAGAAAAATGTCCCGGCCGAAGGCCGATTCTTCCAACATTACAGGCTCACTATCGTTCGCCAGGGAAAAAATAGACACCTAAATAGCACGAAAGGTCTAAATATTGACGAAGAAATGGGGCGAAAGGTCTTAAAATCGACTAACTAATGGGGCAAACATCTTAGCATCTGAAAACTAATGGGGCTAAACACGAGGGAGAAAGCCAGTGGTCCTGAAAACCGGCCCATCCCTCCTTAATTTCTTGAAGTCCTTCTGTACCAGCGATGTTTTTTTTGTTTTTTTTTTCCCCCAAGACACACTTAGCCGATGTTATGAAACTCAGGGGGGAAGATATGTGGTAGGTCAAAGGATTAATAGAGATAGTCTGTAACCTTTGAATGGGTAGACGTCCTTCCTACGCCGAGTATTATCGCCTTAATAGTTGCCAGAATATAATAGAATGGGCCGAATATATGTAGGTCAAAGGATGAGATAGTCTGTAACCTTTGAATGGGTAGACGTCCTTCCTACGCCGAATATTATGTGGTAGGTCAAAGGATTAATAGAGATAGTCTGTAACCTTTGAATGGGTAGACGTCCTTCCTACGCCGAATATTATGTGGTAGGTCAAAGGATTAATAGAGATAGTCTGTAACCTTTGAATGGGTAGACGTCCTTCCTACGCCGAATATTATGTGGTAGGTCAAAGGATTAATAGAGATAGTCTGTAACCTTTGAATGGGTAGACGTCCTTCCTACGCCGAATATTATGTGGTAGGTCAAAGGATTAATAGAGATAGTCTGTAACCTTTGAATGGGTAGACGTCCTTCCTACGCCGAATATTATGTGGTAGGTCAAAGGATTAATAGAGATAGTCTGTAACCTTTGAATGGGTAGACGTCCTTCCTACGCCGAATATTATGTGGTAGGTCAAAGGATTAATAGACACCTAATGGCCTACGCCGAAAGTAGGTCAAAATTTAATAGAGATTGACAGAATGGGACGGAAATTCTAAAAAATCACCAAACTAATGGGGCAAACGTCTTAAAATATCAAAAGCAATGGGGCTAGACATAAGGGAGAAAGGGGTCAAGAAAAAATTCCCTGAAGTGGAAATCTCCATTTAACGAGGTCATTCTCCGAGGTTTATTTTGAGGATTATCATGCTAGGCGCTTTTCGTGCAACAAATTACTGTTTTGAAGCATGTATGATGTATAATATACTTATTTTTCATCTTGGCCCTGGATAATAGCTTTCCCTTCTCTGCTGGGCTGGGTAAATGCGATCTCTATATAGGCTACCCTCTTCGTAACAGACCCTTCTTAAACTACTTAAAATCGTCTAATACTAGCCAGAATCAAAGGTAAAAGAGTGTCACGGTGCTGAAGTGGTTAACCGTAAACAACCCACGGATGAGTGCACTGTAAACAAAAATATGTAAAATTTACAGAGAATTTGACAATTAGGCTGCCAAACATTCTCTGTAAAATGTACAGCATTCTGTAATTTAATTTACAAAAATAACTGGAATTTAAAAACTGACTGTAATTTTTTAGATATAATCTGTTAATTTGTACAGATAATCTTGTACAAATTAAAAAATTATCTGTAAATAAATAACAGAATATATCTGCTAAACTTACATTTCAGATGTATATTTAACAATGTTTCTGTCAAAGATTTTACAGAATCATGTAAATTATACAGATATTTGGCAGCCTAATTGCCAGAAATTGTTCAGTAAATTTTACAGAATCTTGTATTCTTACACTTATATGTTGACATTCTAAGTACCCTAGTTCTACCAAAGCAAAGATATGTAAGAATGAACACACACACACACAGTAGCATATATATATATATATATATATATATATATATATATATATATATATATATATATATATATATATATATACCGGTATATATATATATATATATTTTTTTTTTTTTTTTTTTTTTTTTTTTTTTTTAAGTAAAATACCGGTATGTAGCTGAGGAGTCATAAAAATGGATGTGTGAAACGGAAAATTTACCATCTTACCCATGTAGGCATATGGTGCAAAACCGAATTAGCGTAAAATATGCATTACCGAGACCTTTAATGTATACTTTACCAACTGCAATATTTCTTGCATAAATACAATATATCTGCAACACACAAATAACGTCATATAATCATAATTGGTATTTATAATTGATCAATATTGTTTGTTATAACCTAGCTTTGGCGAAGTTATACTGAATATAAACCGTTACCCATAACAATCCCACCCTACCCTCAGTTTAACTGTCTTCGTGGTGCGATGTATAAGGTGTTGATTTTCGGTGTGAGCATCCTGGGTTCGAATCCACGGACTGCCACATGTGTTTGTAAATTTCATTAATCGATTTTAGGAGTATGGTTGGTTGTTGGAAGGCACATAATAATTAGGTTAGTCTACGTTAAACACCGCGAGTTGTTGATATAATAGCCCATATAACGCAACCTTACCGTGTGTCGTGCAAAGACTGTAGGCTACAAATATAGAACAAAATTCTGATTATGGTAGCCTGAAAATATTTGGTTACACATTATAGACATGTTCAATTTTATACATAGTCAGAAACTAACTTGGACTGTCATTCATTCAATATCCAATTAAATATCTATAGGGTTGTTTTCATCGGCTATATACCGGTACCTGTTGGAAAATAAACACAAGGTTCTGTACTGTACGTTACTACTACTTGTTTAGCCTAGCATAAAACAAAAACGGTATGGACCTACAAGCTATATAATCGAGTGAGTTGAATCGGCATATGGCAGCATATGCAGGCGGTTCATTCACGCCCACCCCCTCTCAGGGATTACGTCTGGCAATTAGATATAGATATTTAATCATAGTATGGTAGGGTAGATCGTTTAGTTTTCTACCAAACGTTAAGCAATTGTATTCAGCTGATGAAATTAAACTCTGGGTAAAAGTATATTTATAGGCTAAGCAAAACTTTTCGAGAAACGCATACACCTACGGTTGGTATTTTGTGTACTAGGCTACTTTTGTTAAAGCTAGACGTGTTTACTCAGTTTAAGAAAGAGCTCTAGTATTCCCGGTATTAGCCTATATAGTTACACAAATGTAAATGTGCATAACATATTGGCAACAAAGGCTCTAACAACTAAACATTTCTTACCAGTTACGACATTCCACAGCAAGAGATACAGCCAATCACACTGCTTAATGTCCAGGTTACATATGTCCTGGCGATAATACTGAGCATTTCCACAGCCCATCACGGTTAATAAGGTTGTGGTAATAATTGAGGTAAGGATTAATGTGTGTGGAGCTGGAAATGAGCAAAACTAAGACACAGCCTGGCTGTGCTCCCAGAAGCAAGGCCTACGCACTCAAGACAGTTTTCCCGCCA
This sequence comes from Paralithodes platypus, assembly GCA_032716605.1. Lineage (NCBI taxonomy): Eukaryota > Metazoa > Arthropoda > Malacostraca > Decapoda > Lithodidae > Paralithodes > Paralithodes platypus. Next base: position 92,880,487 of record CM064513.1, read on the forward strand.
AAACGTCATGTGACTCACAGCTCGTATATATCGCCACACATATAGTTTATTGATACCACACCACCTTTATTTTGTCAAAATGAATTCCAATGATTTATAAAGAAGAAGGTTCATGAAATATAACCTGAAAAAGATGCTTGGAAAGTTTCATATATACTGTAAATGAAGGTAATAGAAGTATCCGGCAACTCTAGTAATAAATTATTGCCTCGTTTTCTAGATACATTGCAAGGATTAAAAATTGAGTTTTACCATTATATAAAACAAAATTCAGTATTTAGTTAACTTAATTTGTATCAGTGTATAGGCTGCTACAGTTCATAAAGAACAAATATGGTATATAGGCCTAGTCAATATTCCTTTAGTAATTCAATACCATGGTTTTACAGTCAATGCCTGTAATAGATATCTGTATTTTAACCCCTTCACTCATATGACGCAGAGTTTGCCAGACTAGCAATAAGAAATAGTTTTCTCACTCTTATAATTACCTCTCCAAAATTAGTTTTCTGCCCACAGCTAACTCAAAGACAACTGCAGAGGTTGAAGCAACTAAACTAAAGGTTTCTAAATACCCCTGATTGTAACAAAGGCTTTAAAGTATCCCTAATCGGCTCAAAATCGCGTCATATGTCGGAGAGGGTTAAGTTTACTGTGAATTTTCTGTTGATAAATACAGACACAAACATGTCAAAATACATATAGTTTTCACAGTGTGGTTTAGTGGTCTCGTTCCTTCACGTTACGCAATGGTTCACAGCTCGAATACCGGTGCAGTCGTACTCATTATTAGTTTCTCAAATTCAAACAGCAAATTCAAATATTTATTTAGCCTTCAAATATACAATAAGCTCAGACCTTTTATACATGGAAGTCAACTGGCTAAGCCTTTATGAGAGAAAACTCTCTTTTAAGGGGAGGTTTTTAGTGTGTTTCCTAGACTTCCATCAATCTTGAAATTACACCCCCTTGACCCCCTTTCAAGATAAATGTGTAAATTTTTCGGTAGAAAAATGTCCCGGCCGGAGGCCGGCTGCTCTTAAATTACAGGCTCGCTATCGCTCGCCAGGAAAAAATCGACACCTTAACGGCACGAAAGGTCTTAAAATTGACAGAAATGGGGCAAAATGTCTTAAAATATCCAAACTACTAGGGCGAAGATCTTAAAATCTCAAAAGCAATGGGGCTAAACATGAGGGAAAAAGGGGTCAAGAAAAAAATCCCTCAAGTGGAAATCTCCCCTTAAACCCAATCTCTGCAGCATTCAGGATATTGTACCGAACTGTATTACATTATTTCGCTTGGGCTTCATACAGATTCAAGTGAGTGCATGCTGCTCGGGCTCTAGCATTCACAAGATAAAACATCTAAATTAGGTAGCATTCAAGGAGACTACTGCAGGACTCTTCTTCTTACCTCTGACCGGGTATAGGCTATCCTAGTGTTTACTAGCCTATACCCCTTTGAAAGGATATTAGCCTAGCCTAACCTAACAACCTTACCTAACCTATCCTAGTATTATAGGAGGGGGCTGCCGCCCCCACACCCCCGCTTTGACTTAGATTTTTGGTGTATTTGTCTGTGAAGTGGGTATTTTTCAATTTGTTGATAACGATAATCCTCCATGCGGACTATATGGAGAAAAATATGGCGAATCTGTTGGTGCCTATTTTCACTAATAAATTGTTTCTCATAACGTCGCACTAGTGTCCTTGAATATTATCCTAAATTAACCTTACATCAAGATTTATTTTGTTAATTTCGATTTGCATTACATTATTTCATTGTAATTAAAGACGACCTTTAGTGTACTCTTACGTAACCTGTCACTGCGTTCATTGGTTAGCGTTGGATGATTTATTTAGCCTCGGATTGCCAAACTGTTCCAAATTGAATCTTACATTTGCTTTATTATTCTTGGTTAGTTGGTTAGTGGAGAGAACCTAACAATCCTTTGTGTGTGAAGTTGTGTTTTATTTGTGTGTGTTCATTGTTTTCTGTTGTGTTGTCCCTATTCTGGCTCGGTCTTCCATGTACCCTTCCTAATAGGCATAAAATCGTCTAACAATAGCCAAAACACAGAAAAGAAATGCACCATCGTATGTGCTATGGGTAAAAGATTTTTTTTTTTTTTTTTTTTTTTTTTTTTTTTTTTTTTTTTTTAATAATTGGTTCGACCCTTTTTGTCATTTCTTCATTGCTTCGAGTGTACGGTGGCGCTAATAAGTCATGTCCCAGCTGTCATTACGTTTGGCTTGCTCTGTGCTGCATTAATGTCTGTCAGATGTTGAATAGGGTGGGTAAGTGTAGGAACGTGTTTGTATAGTTCACTCGAAATGAAGCTTAGATATTACTGACACCAATTACCGGTATATTGATCAAAACATACTTGGTGCAGAGACATCACTTATTAGCGCGACTGTACCAACATATTGATGAAGACATTAATAAGTATAGATTGGTAGATAATTATATATATATATATAGAGATAAAACAGAGGAAGACAGGCAGGGGTAGTGCCAGTGTGAGAGTGAGTGAGAAAGAGATAAAGAGTGAGTGAGAAAGAAAGTGAGAGGAAGTGAGAAAGAAAGTGAGAGGGAGTGAGAAAGACAGTGAGAGCGAGTGATAAATAGACAAAGTGAGAGTGAGTGAAAATGAGAGATAATTGAATAGATAGAGTAAGAGTAAGAGTATGAGAGAGAGAGAGAGAGTGAATGAGAAAGAGATATTTAAAAATAATGAGTAAGAGTGTATTCGTGAGTTTGTGACCGGGAGAAAGAGAGAGAGAGAGAGGGGGGGTGCTGAACCCCTGCTTGACCTGGGCCTGTGTTGACCCCCCGCATCACTGACTCAAGAGGGCAGCTCAGCCGGGGGGAGCACCGCCCCCTCCTTCCTTCTCTCTCTCTCTCTCTCTCTCTCACACACACACACGTACGGTATACACTCACTATTGGAATATCTCTCATTCTCAAACAATACTAAATATATTCAATAACATAACATCATTGTCGTATAACATCTCACAATTTCATATTAATAGGATTGAAATAATTCGACAGTTGAGCAGAGACTTCACTTGATTTATGGGGGGAAGGTTGTTTTTCTGGCCCCCTTCTGCTTCATGTTTATCCCCATTAGTTTTCAGATTTCAAGACATTTGTACCATTAGTTTGGCGATTGTATGACCGTTTGCCCCATTTCTTTGTCAATATTTAGACCTTTCATGCAACTTAGGTGTCAAATTTTCCTGGCGAGCGAAAGCGAGCTTTGATTTTAAGAGGAACTGGTCTTCGGCCAGGACATTTTTCTTACGAAAAATTTACAAATTTATCTTGAAGAGGGGTCTTGGGGGGTTTTTTTTTTAAGCTTGCTGGAGGTCTAGGGAGGAAACTAAAAATATAATAAAAAGAAAGATAAATAAATAAATAAATAAATAAATATAATAAAACGAAAGATAAATAATAAATAAATAAATATAATAAAAAGAAAGATAAATAAATAAATAAATAAATAAATAAATATAATAAAAAGGAAGATAAATAAATAAATAAATAAATAAATAAAATAAAAAGGAAGAAAAATAAATAAATAAATAAATAAATATAATAAAAAGGAAGATAAATAAAAATAAATAAATAAATAAATAAAATAAATAAATAAACAAATTAATACACCCATCTCCTCACCTTGTAAGTTTATCCTACTTATCAAGACAGAAAAAGGGCAAGGGAACGCGAAAGTGGTCCAGGATCCTGAGAATAGGAAGTATATATAATGTTTCTGTTCGGGTTCTGTCTTGTGTCCCCCACCCCCAGCAATGGGAAATGTGCCTGAGTACATTACATACATACATACATACATACAGTACATACATACAGTATATACATTACCAATACATACATACATACATACATACATACATACATACATACATACATACTGTACACAGTATCTACAGCACATACATACATCAGGTATATATTTTCGTTATATTAACCCTTTCATTACCGGTGACGTATTATGAATTATATTTCAGCTACATTTATACGACTTTATGAAGTTTAGGAAGGATATATGGTAGCTAAAAAATACTAATTGAGATAGTCTGTAGCCTTTAAATTGGTAGACGTCCTTCCTAAGCTGAAATAATCGCTCAATAGATATCAGATTATAATGAAAAGGACGTCACCGGTACTGTATGGGTTAATAAGTTTCGGGTCAAGATAGGTTCGATATTGTTTTCGGGTCAAGATAGGTTCGATATGATTGTTTTCGGGTCAAGATAGGTTCGATATGATTGTTTTCGGGTCAAGATAGGTTCGATATGATTGTTTTCGGGTCAAGATAGGTTCGATATGATTGTTTTCGGGTCAAGATAGGTTCGATATGATTGCTTTCGGGTCAAGATAGGTTCGATATGATTGTTTTCGGGTCAAGATAGGTTCGATATGATTGTTTTTGGGTCAAGATAGGTTCGATATGATTGTTTTTGGGTCAAGATAGGTTCGATATCATTGTTTTCGGGTCAAGATAGGTTCGATATGATTGTTTTCGGGTCAAGATAGGTTCGATATGATTGTTTTCGGGTCAAGATAGGTTCGATATGATTGTTTTCGGGTCAAGATAGATTCGATATGATTGTTTTCGGGTCAAGATAGGTTCGATATGATTGTTTTCAGGTCAAGATAGGTTCGATATGATTGTTTTCGGGTCAAGATAGGTTCGATATGATTTTTTTCGGGTCAAGATAGGTTCGATATGATTGTTTTCGGGTCAAGATAGGTTTGATATGATTGTTTTCGGGTCAAGATAGGTTCGATAAGATTGTTTTTGGGTCAAGATAGGTTCGATATGATTGTTTTCGGGTCAAGATAGGTTCGATATGATTTTTTTCGGGTCAAGATAGGTTCGATATGATTTTTTTCGGGTCAAGATAGGTTCGATATGATTGTTTTCGGGTCAAGATAAGTTCGATATGATTGTTTTCGGGTCAAGATAGGTTCGATATAATTTTTTTCGGGTCAAGATAGGTTCGATATGATTTTTTTCGGGTCAAGAAGGTTCGATTATATGATTTTTTTCGGGTCAAGATAGGTTCGATTATATGATTTTTTTCGGGTCAAGATAGGGTTCGATTATATAATTTTGAATATTATAACCCACAAGGTATAATCTATTCTTCGGAATGTCGTATCAGTTTATCACTCTGGGTGCTATTCACTGATTGGCCTATTTCCACTTCGATTTGCAAGTCATATATCTATTTCAAATAAAAAAGGAAAAGTAAATCGGTGTAACCAACGACTTGTTACTTTTTAAGGTGAGACTGATGGACTGTTGAGGTTAAGGGGAGGTGGGTCGTTTTTCTGGTCCCATTCCTCCCTCGTGTTATAAACCCCATTTGTGTTGTGATTATAAGACGTTCGGCCCATTAGTTTGGCGGTTTTAACACCTTTCGCCACATTTCGTTGTCAATTTTAAGACCTTTCGTGCCATTTAGGTGTCGATTATTTCCTGGAGAGCGACAGCGAGCCTAAAATTTTAATATTTTTTAACTTTTCGGTCGTGACATCTTCCTACTGAAAAATTTACAAATTTATCTTGAAGGGGGGTCTAGGGGGTGTTTTCCTAAGCTTGATGGAAGTCTAGGGAGGAAACTAAGAAAGAAAGGAATACATGAATTAATAGGAAAAAAAAAAAAAAAAAAAAGCATGCTGCAGTCCGTGATATATATATAACTCGCAGGAAAAATTAAACATTGGAACACCAAGCTTTCGTCTATTCTCTCAAGATATCTTCAGGGTAATTGACATCTAAATGGCACGAAAGTTCTTACAATTGACAAAGTAATGGTGCAAAATATCTTAAAATTGCCACAAACTAATGAGCCGAACGTCATTAAATCTGAAAATGAATGGGGCTAAACATGAGGTAGAAGGGCTATCCATACTGCAAGCTGAACACACCCCTATTTCCAGCGCACCAAATACCCTCGGACTAGGAATCGAGCCTTGAAATAGAATGGAGGAGCCGCGTTCCACCCCTCTTCCTCTTAATGCCTCAATGGGATTATTATTATACGAGGGAAGTGGTGTCTCGTCACTCTCGTCACTCTCGTCACTCTCGTGCCCTAGAACTGCCTATGGGTCAAGTGGGGCCCATACTAACAACGGACCATAGGATCATGAAGTCATTTGTTCATAGGTTAGAGGCCGTAGTTAAGGGGAGATCTCCACTCGAGGGATTTTTTTCTTGACTCCTTTCTCCCTCATGTTTAGCCCCATTGTTTTTTTTCTAATTCTAAGACGTTTGCCCCATTATTTTGAGTATTTTAAGAACTTTCAACCTATTTCTGTCAATTTTCAAACCTGTCGTGCCATTTAGGTGTCGATTTTTAACCTGGCGAGCGATAGCGAGCCTGTAATTTAAGAGGAACCGGCTTTCAGCCGGGACATTTTTCTACCGAAAAATGTACAAATTTATCTTGAAAGGGGCTAAAAAAAAATATATTTTGTCATTACCCTAACCTAACAACCTAACCTAACCTGGGGGCTGCCGCCCCCAGACCCCGCTGGTCTTTGCATAGATTTAGAGGATGACAAAATTCTAAAACTAGTGAAATAGTGTAAAAAATTAGTTCTCCACTGATCCAAGATGGCCACTATTTGTCCTTCCACCCTTATTTAAGGAGAGATATCCACTTGAGGGATTTTTTTCTTGACCCCTTTCTCCCTCATGGTTAGCCCCATTGCTTTTGATATTTTAAGACATTTTCCACATTAGTTTGGCGATTTTAAGAACTTTCGCCCCATTTGTCAATTTTAAGACTTTTCGTGCCATGTAGGTGTCGATTTTTCCTGGCGAGCGATAGCGAGCCTGTAATTTAAGAGGAACCGGCCTTTGGCCGGGACATTTTTCTACCGAAAAATGTACAAATTTATCTTGAAAGGGGATTTAGAGGCTGTAATGTCAAGCTTGATGGAAAACCTCCCCTTAAAGTCTAAGGAAACAATTTAACTGGCAGCGGTAAAAACATATATTGCGGTGACTAATACTGTAAGACAAAGCTATAGAAGACGCATAGAAAACTATATCCCATACGTGACCTAAAATACATATTGTCCTGAGTATATATATAGGGTTATCAATTCAACATTTGAATGGGGAGGCTACGGAGGCTACTTCTGTCAACACTCAAAAAATATATCAATCGCTCTCTCTCTCTGTGTGTGTGTGTGTGTGTGTGTGTGTGTGTGTGTATTACAGAACACACAGGACACACATAACCATCAGTCAGCACACACACACACACACGAAATGCGATCAAATCAGAAATGTGGGTCAAGAATTCAACGACCTCAAATCCCCCCCCCCCCCAGTAGAGACACTTCAGTAAACAGACTAACTACAGACTCCTCCATTAGTGTATTGTAACACCCAGAAAGGAATTAGGCCTATAGGCAACCACAGGCTCGCTATCGCCTGCCAGGAAACAAATCGACAACTAAATGACACGAAAGGTTGTAATATTGACAAAGAAATGGGGCGAAAGGTCTTAAAATCGCCAAACAAATGGGGCGAAAGGTCTTAAAATCGCCAAAAAATGGGGCAAACTTCTTAAAATCTCAAAACTGATTGGTGAGACTAAACATGAGGGAGAAGGGGGTCCAGAAAAAAACTAAGACTCCCTTCAACTATCGGATATTGAGCTGCTTAGGTATTCCATATATTATACCCTCAACTGGCAACCAATAGACGATGGAGTAGTTTTGTTGGTCATGGTTTACGTGGTTAAGGGAGGGGGGGGGGGGGGGGTCACCTTTTTTTTGTCTCTCTTTCTCTCCTTTTCTCTCTTTCTCTGGCTTGTATCCATTCGGCCCCATTCAGCCAATTGTTTTAAGACGCTTATCCCCATCCAGGTGTTGATTTCTTCCTGGCGAGCGATAGCGAGCCAGCATTGTATGGAGAAATCCGGCTTTGCCGGAGAAATTTTTCTATCGAATAATGTACAAATTTAGCTTGCTGTCAAATATAATATATATATGTATATGATGGCTCGCTACCGCTCTCCAGGAAAATATTGATACCTAGATGGGATTAAAAGTCACTACTACTAGTACTGTTACCATCATATCTACTACTGTCACCATCATATCTACTACTGTCACCACCATATCTACTACTGTCATCATCACAACTGTCATCATCATCAATACACTACAACCATCATCACTACTATTATCACCATCATCACTACTATCACCATCAATCCCACTATTACTACCATCGCTTCTAATGCCAACTAAACTAACTTAACCTAGCAAATGTGTAGCGAAATGTTTTCGCCCCCAGAACGCCATCTTTTGCTGGGGGGGGTGTCCGGGAGGGGGGTAAAACCATATTTTGGACCTAAAATCATAACTATTGCATAAATTCAAAAAATCTTTTTTGACTGACGTTCGCATTCACGCAATAAATGTTTGTGTGAAATTTGGTGAAAATCCGTCCAACGGTCTAGGAGGAGTTTCGGGACAGACGGACGACAACAACAACGACGACGACGACAGACATTTTTGGTAAAAATTGAAGAGACCCTGGACATCCTTTTTACTAGTTAATTCTAGTTTTTTGTTTATTCTTCTTTGATATATACAGTGTTGTTTAATACCGAGGACCGTCGCATTTTAGTATTTTCAACATTAGCCTAACCTAACCTAACTTAACCTAACCTAACCGAAAACTAACCGACGGTCTAAACCCAGCTCACGTTCCCTGTTTATGGGTGCACGACGGTCTAAACCCAGCTCACGTTCCCTGTTTATGGGTACGCGACGGTCTAAACCCAGCTCATGTTCCCTGTTTAGTTTTCGGTTAGGTTAGGTTAAGTTAGGTTAGGCTAATGTTGAAAATACGAAAATGCGACGGTCCTCGGTATTAAACAACACTGTAGGCCTATATCAAAGAAAACTAAACAAAAAAAATAGAATTAACTAGTAAAAAGGCTGTCCGGGGTCTCTTCAATTTTTACCACATTTTTTTCCGGTGGTACCCACTATACGGTGGGGCGATACCAAACTCTGCTTACGCAGAGTTGACTATGGCAGTTATTCAATTTTTATTGTCGTAAAAGTTCTTTTGCGGAAACGAAGGTCAAAGTTCGGAAAGTGATATTATAGTGTATCTCGACAAGTATTGGTCCCAGAGACTTTAAATTTTGCATGGTAATAGATTTGAGTGATCTGAAGTGGCTGTACAAATATAATTCCTCTATCTATGAACACATCTTATTCTTATTTACAAATATTTATATGTAGGATATACAGCCTTTTACGGTACATCATGCCTCACCACTGGGGGTCACGGTAGGCTAGTGCAATTTTCAATGGGGTCGGGTTATTTATTATCCAGTGATGGGCATGGGCAGTTGAGCACCTTCCTTCCCTCCCTCCACTCACACCACTACCCAAAACAAAACTAAATTCCTCAAAATACTTGAAAAAATAGGGCAAGAATGTTAAGTGCGGGCGTACCGCCAGCCTTGTTTACAATACGCGTAGTGGCGTCGAACCTTTCCCATCATGTTCCCGTCTATTTTGAATGCCTTTGGATATAAAAATACATTAGCCTAACCAAACAACCTAACCTAACCTAACCTAGTATTCATGTAGTAATGACAGGGGGCAAATAGCAGAAAATATAGCGTCGAAATAGACGGGAACGTAACTGCGAGCGCACAACATGACAACCGTACGCCCGATCACTAGGGTACATCCATCCCAAAAATTGTGCCACTTACCAGGTATAGACCTAGTACCGTACCGGTACTTCTTAGACCATCCCGGCACCATAGTCGGCATCACCTTTACTGAAACTCTTCTTATGCTTGGTTTTCTGTTTGGAGCTCCTGTTCCTTCCTTTGTCTTTTTCTTAACGGTGCTTGTCGGAGATAGCAGTTCGTCTGAAGCCAAGTTCTGAAGGAATATCGGTTCTTTAATAGCCGAAGTTGTGCTCCAGAATGGTCAGTTACATCGAGCGAAGAATTAGCCTAATTTCCTCGTAGCCAGCTGCCAGCATAACCCGAGCCTTGATTTATGCTTTGATATATGCACTTGGGAGTGTTCACTGGAAAGTTCAGAAGGCCCCTGTACAGGCTCAGCTGGGAGTGAGGCCTGTGTCCTTGGGATGAGTCACTATCTTCCTCTTCATGGCTTCCCTGGCAGCTGCAGCTCGAGCAACACGCTTCAACTTGGCCTCCTTTTGCCTAGGCATCGCAATAATTTGTATATTCCTGTATTCAATGTTTACACACACACGTGAGAACGCCAGATTCACTATTGCTTTATGGGTAATGTAGTGGCAAGAATAATAGTCACTCATATTTCTATGTTTATTTTAGCATTGAGTGTATATTGTGAAGGTATATGCATATATAATACATCTAAGATATCTATGAAGACGAAATATGAGTAAAAATAAGACAAAAGTAGCAATAATCGCGATTTAATTATGTCGAAAGATAAATAGTTATGCATATGGCTAAAAATTGTTTTCTATGGAGCGTAGCAGTGAGAGAAAACTAAAATTCGACCATATACTTAGCTATTTTTAGCGCTCGGCCATCTAAACTATATTTTTTCAGCTTATCAAATGTGCGGCCGCGCCCACATTTTAAAAGGACGGAAATTAAAGGGAGGAACCATAATTTCGCATTTTTAATAGTAATTATATAAAATATGGGTATTTGAGAAGCCATTGGGCATGAAATCTGAAAATAGATTTGTTTTTAATTTTCTTGTTGTAGACTGTCCCCCTTTTTGATACCACAGATCCTTTTTAAACTGCACAAAATTCTCTAAATATCACTAGAACAGCACTAAAAAGACGTCGCCGGTACAGAAGGGGTTACCGGTAATTGAATTTTGGTGCAGCAACAGTCCAGGGAATAACGGTCCGCTCCTGTTTTTGTATTTCAAATTTTATTTTATTAAGCGTGGTTTCCAACTTTCCACATAGCGATTTTGATTAGTTCTTTTGCGCTTATCTTGTCTCGTCCCAGTTTTGGTTTGTTTATTTTGCAAGTTTTACATTATAATTATACAGCAACCAAAGAGTGAAATGCGTTGCCTAGAAATATTCAGTGTAATGTTTGGATTTCAAGGTTCAAAATGGCTACGAAGAGATATTAGATAGTAGATAATATATAAGAATTGCTGCACAGCATTTGTATTACCGAATTAAATTAAAATTTCTGTTTTTAACTGTCTTCGTAGCGCAATGGATAAATGCACTGAATTTCGGTGTGAGCATCCTAGGTTCGAATCCTTGGACTGCCACATGTATTTGTTGATTTCATTAATTTTGTTTAGTAGTAAAGTCGGTTGATGGAGGTAACATAATAATTTATAATTATTTTATATTGTCTTGATAGCGTAATGCATAAGTGCGCCGAATTTTGATGTGAGTATCCTAGGTACGAGTCCTTGGAGTGCCACATGTATTTGTTGATTTCATTAATTGGGTTTAGATGTGAAGTTGGTTGGTGGAAATAACATAATAACTATAGCTTTTAACCCGGGAGCTGCGGGGAGACTCTTAAGAGTTCCCCCGGCGCACTGCGGGGAGACTCTTAAGAGTCAGAGAAAAAAAAAAATCAACTTTTGACATCGAAATTTTTTTTTTTTTTTTTTTTTTTTTTTTTGGCCCCTGGGCCATGCAAAATCTCAGTCCTCTACCTCCCCTCCTTCCCCACTTTCCTCCTCTCCTTCAGTTATCACCTATTTTCCCTGTTATTCCCTTATTCTGAGGTATATTTTCGTGCTAACATTAGAAATCCGATTGGAGGGTGTGGTCATCACTGATAGCAAGCGAGTGCAAGAGAGAGAGAGAGAGTATCGATCAACTGTGTCTTGGGGGAAATTGGCGGGAAAGCAGATTGCCTCACCCATACATTATACAACTCGCGGGCTATATCTCCGATTTTGACCATCCAAACGCTGTTTTCACTCGTTTTATTGTTGTTTCAGGTTAATACCTTTATAATCAACCCATAATAGGCGCATATGGATAAGTATTAATGCTATTAATGGCACAATGAATATTTTAGTGACGGAAACACCTCAAATACGTCAGCACAGGGGGACGTTTCCAATTACCCCCATGCGCACTTCAGAGGTTAATAATCTCTAGCTCCTCTTCAAAGCTCAAAATCTGGGTGAGCGTCCCTGAGATTCCTGTAGAGGGCGTAGAAATGGTGAGGGCGCGGTTGTCGAGGGGCGCCCACATCTCGTCCGAGGTGTCTTGGCACACGGGGTCAGAGATCATTCGCAACTCGCTCTTCGTAGACATGGCCAACACCTGCAATAAGCCTGGGTTAAGGGGGGTCACCGGTTTTTGTTATCTTTCTCTCCTTTTCTCTTTCCCTGGCTTGTATCCATTCGACCCCATTCAGCCAACTGTTTTAAGACGTTTATCACCATCCAGGTGTCGATTTCTTTCTGGCGAGCGATAGTCAGCCAGCATTGTATGGAGAAATCCGGCTTCGCCGGAGAAATTTTTTATCGAAAAGGTTGAAAGTCTTGGGCCTGCACTCACTAGAGAGACGAAGATGTAGGAGAGACATGATAGAGGTATTTAAATGGATAAAAGGTTTAAATAAGGGCGATATAATGGAGGTATTAAAGCTAAAGAATGGTGACATAACCCGCTCAAATGGTTTCAAGTTAGATAAGTTTAGATTTAGGAAAGATATAGGAAAGCACTGGTTTGGAAATAGAGTTGTTAACATGTGGAATGCACTGCCCAGAACAGTAATTAGCTCAGAAACAGTTGAAAGCTTTAAGCATAAGTTGGATTCCCATATGGGTGATATGGACTGGGTGTGTATGGGAGCTGCTTCATGTAGGCCGCATGGCCATATGCAGTTTCCCGCGATCTTATGACCTTATGTTGTCATGTAATTGGGGTTGGGTGTGACAGGGATCTGCCTTGTGTGGGCCGATCGGCTTTTAGCAGACTCTCATTTTCTTATGTTCTTATGAAAAATGTACAAATTTAGCTTGCTGTCAAAACAAAAATATATAGATGCTGGCTCGCTACCGCTCACCAGGAAAATATTAACACCTGGATGGGGGTAAATGTCTTAAAACAGTGGGCTGAATGGGGCCGAATGGATACAAGCCAAAGAGAGGGAAAGAAAGAGAAAACAAGAGAGGTGGGCCCCCTTAAAGCTGACCTATATTAATGTTCAAGGGTCTAGGTCTGCTGCTTCCTCCCTCCCTCCTCCTCACCACCCGAGGAGCCTTTTCTTGTTGTTTCACAGGTACATTTTTGATGATCATATCACAATGACAGGGCCAACATTGATTGCAAAATATAATACAATCAATATGTTTAAAGTGAATCCCTAGACAATTTTTTCAAAGTTTTGTTCATCTGGTTGGGCGGTTCTTACTTGATTCCTCCTGGCCAAGAGTGGTTTCTACGTCCCGAAAGCACCGCCACGGTCTTGAACTACAAGTGACGGCGTCTCTTCCGTGGATTGGCTTCCCTACTGCCAACCTAGAGGTTGACAGATTGAGAGCCAAAGCGTCAAATTTTTCCTTTGCCCCTCAACTTTCCCTTCATAATTGCTGAGGGGCACGGGGCCTTTGGTTTCCCGGGCGTTTCCGCACCCTCCTCAGCTCCCCGCCTTGGAGTGGCTTCGGTCACCCAGGCTTTATTAGTGGGAAACAGGGAGGGTTTTGTGGGGGCGCTTGTTTATGGCCTTGGCCTTGCTCGGGACTTTGGGGCTGTTCGGTCAGACAGCCTGAGGAACAGCAACAACCACTACAGCCATACTTCACATCACCTATTTATCTTTCACTCTTTGCATATTTTGAACGAGCATATCCATACATTTCTAAGGTATTGGAAAAAGTAAAGTTGGTTTTCAAGGGGTTTTGGTGGGCTTTGTGACAATGTATTGAGACTAAGTACAGCACAAATTCCATCCCAATAATATCTTCCCATTGAGACATCGGTATTTGAAGTACAGGAACCTTGGGTTACCAGCTCACTATATTAAAGCATGACCTCCCCTTAATTAATACCCAAATTGAGTTAGAGCCACACCTAGAATTATACCAAATCTTCTACGGTCGGCCAATATAACATGAACATTGTCGTCATCGTACTGAAGGGGTTAAAAATAATAGAATATACAGGCATGGAATTATTACACTTTATTTGAGACAACACATATAGAACACTAACTATAGCCTGTTCCGAATAGGTAGACCAATAATCGTTAACCCTAACCTCTGTAATTATAATGTATAACTTGCAAAATAAACAAACTAAAACGACACAAGATAAATACAAAAGAACTGATCAAAATAGCTATGTGGAAACAACGCTTAACTCATAAGGGCTATAGCAAATGGACTGTAAATCTCTACACCTCTTCCTGGCTGATCCTACCCAAATGGTAGAAATACTTCCTTGATTTCTCCAGTCATTTATAATTTAAGCCCTTTTCCCTTGTTCCCACCTACAAGAATCACGCGCTGATTTGCCATGAAACGCAGTTCATGGCCTATTTGGCATCTAAATTTTGATAATTATGTTCGGGATACTCTTTAGTGTCTCTCAGAGCATCCTGATATACCGTGATGAGTCAGCAAACACCAGAGCGCAGGTAGATATTGTTTGGTTGCTGACAAAGGTGTTTTGCTGTGTAGGTCGATGAATCCGGCTGTCTTTTTATGGTTTTCGGAAGCAAAAGTTGTGGTTCGTCTTGGGATGCCGTGGGACTCCATGGATCGTTCTTGTCCCTTCCAAGCACATCTTCATTGCTCCATAGGTTGTCGCAGGTCTCCGTGAGCCGTCAACCGTCAAATTTTGGGACAGCTCGCAAGGCTCTGGATAGCTCTGTAGGTGCTCCGTAGGTATGTTCGTGGTGTTCCGTGTTATTCCGTAACTACACTGCAACGTCTCCGTTTAAAAGCAAAATCCGAGTAAAATTCTCAGGATTCATCACTATTTCCAGTTCATGGCGTGTGGTTCTTATAGGTGGGAAAAGGCCTTAAACAAATAGAAGTAAACGTTCAGGATTTCTGGCCTGCGTATGCGGAACAGGGTATAGTTGACTAATTAGCTACATTAATAAGTTTAGCATGCAGAAACATTTTGTAACACTTAACTAACTATAAAAACAATTTTAATAACTTAATCATGGAAGATAATTATAATATCCACATTGTACAGGATGTATGAGAAATTAATAACGAAATTAACTCCATTAATCATAATTCAAGGATTACTTGAAGTATATGTGGGTGTGCACTTAAGACACATTCATAAAAAGTAGAGCTATTCCAGATAGATAGATATATATATATATATATATATATATATATATATATATATATATATATATAATACATATACATATATATATATATTTTTTTTTTTTTTTTTTTTTTTTCAGATCTCCAACAGTTAACTAATTTCTAAATTACTAGGTGATATGGAGATCCATAAATGTTGTAGACAACTGATATATATATTAACAATAAAGATTATCAGTAAGTCCACGTACAGATGACAGTGGTGTAGTAATCATTTTCCACACACTAATAATATATATAGATTTCTATTAAAAGCAATAACAATCAAGCATAGAAGCACAATTACTTTTCGGTAAACAAATTCCTGACTCCAGCTTAACCCCTTGAGGATTATGCCATATTTTGACAAATGTACTAAATATAAAAGCAATACAACACCAAGAGCATTTTGGCGCGGCTTCGAAAGTCTAAACATACTGAAGTTAAACTGACTGACCTGGAGGAGTTTGATTTGGCCTCGAATGGATTTGATTAAGTCACTTTTCAAAATGGCATCCCAAGGCAAGATACACGATGCTCTTCCGTATTAACCTCGCACGGTTATTATATAATTATGTACACATAATTTGCTTTCTAATGTGATAACAAGTTGACATAGTGAATGCACAACTTAATTTTAGAGCATTATTCAAGATATACCACGCGAAACCCTAGCTATAACAAAGGTGGTGGTGCATGGGTTGAGATAAACATGGAATAATAATCACCAACTTGCACATAACCATCTTGCAAAAATGCAATGGCACTGAAATAATTATTAACAATGGTATAAAGGATATTGTGAATCATCTACACCGGACCTGTGACGTCATAGTGACGTCACAGGAGAATCCTCATTCTGAACTGGATGGTGGACTTGCACTCCTATGACGTCACAGGTCCGGTGTAGACGATACACAAAACATCTATCTATCTATCTATTGCCTGACGCCGTGATCCCCGAAGGGGTGGCCACGAACGAACCGCCCCCATGCACCTCTGTCCCCAGTCAGTCGACGCCCCTCCCCCCAACCAGCACCGCCTTCGTTCATGTAGTTCCTCACTCCATCCTTCCACCTCATATTCGGTCTACCTCTCCCCCTCTGTCCCTCCACCTCGCTCACAAAACATACCATTGTTAATAATTATTTCAGTGCCATTGCATTTTGCAAGATAATTATGTGCAGGTCAGCGATTATTATTCCATGTTTATCTCAACCCATGCATCACCACCTTTAATAGATAGGAGTTGTGGTTTCTATGAGTTAAGCCACCCTTCTTTTTTTTTATTTTTTATTTTTTTTTGCTATACAGTAATGGCCTTTAAACAAAATTCATTGTCCTGATTAACTGCATTACAATATAACCTATATAATAGTTTTTTCTGAATTATGAACCCCAAGTCCCTCTCGCCATAAAATAACATATTTTATAAATAAACATTACGTCTCCACTTGATTTATGGACATGTATAATCATCAGAAAACGTTAATTATGGGATATTAGAATCCGAACTTAAATTACTTTGGATTTTGGCAGTTGTCGTGACATTGACATGAAAATATGCTCAAGAAGATTTCAAATAAACTTTTATCTCAGGGACTCGCGAAAATGCGCCCCTTGTATTTGCATGTCGGAGGTTTGTTTAACCCATATTATACCAAACAAAGCCTTTTTTGAGTTACAGAGATTAAGCTTCACGATTTCTGGCCTACCTACTTGGAACAGTGTATAGTCAATGACGCGGTAGTTGCCCAGGCGATCAAAGCCCTTCCCAGGTTCTCATGCCCCGGGAGAGGTAAGCGGTTTATATAATAGTTTGGCCTCATTCGCCGTTTTCTTTACAGAGTTGGCTGTCCTCCTTTTTCGATTCGCATCTCTGGGGGTTTGATCCATGGCACCCCAGGACTATTCAAAGAGGATAGATGTACCACATGGTATCCTTGGGACTATGCATACTTACCCAACATACTATCCCCTATCTGGAAGCCCGGTATCTTCATCACCATCCCAAAACAAGACAGAAGATATAGTACCCTTGAGACTATTCATACTTACCCAACATACTATCCCCTATCTGGAAGCCCGATATCTTCATCACCATCGCAAAACAAGACAGAAGACCTCGCGCTACCTGCATCTCTGCACCATCCCAGAACTCTCATCTGCACTCCCTCCAAAATCCCCGAACGCCTCATCTTAAACCTAATCACACCTCGCATTCCCTCGCTCTTACACAACACGGTCTTAGGTCATTACACTCCACAATCACTCTTCTTACAAAACTCACACAGAAAGTATTCGACGGCATAAATTCAGCTAGACGCCCACACAGAACACTCCTCCTGACCTAGAGTGTACGTATACTCGGTTTCTTTCCAGCCGACGGTAAATTGACATGTACCCATCTTCATTACTTGGCTATTACTAAGACTTTGTTGTTAATTATGAAAACTTGGTATAATTATGATGTAGCGACAGAGTAGTTTGACATTTTTCCATTAACTATCTAGCAATAAGTTACAAAGGGATTCAATTTACCGTCAGCTGAAATAAAACAGAGTATAGTAAATGTCCCCCTGCTCTACATTAATGGCAGATGTTTAGTTTGCTTCCTAGCCCCCATCAAAAAAAAATAAAACACCCCCAAGAACCCCCTTCGATATAAATTTGTACATTTATTGGTAGAAAAATGTTCCGGTTGAAGGCCGGTTCCTCCTAAATTTCACGAATAAATCGACACCTAAATGGCACGAAAGGTTTTAAAATTGACAGAAATTGAGCGAGATGTCTTAAAATCTTAAAACTAAAGGGGCTAAACATGAGGGAGAAGGTTAGAAGAAAAAAAATCCCTTAAATGAATATCTCCCTTAAGCCTCCCCTGTTTTGAGCATGACCCTAGCCAGCAGGAAGACCAGACCATCGTAGACCCCCTCCGGCAGGTGGGTGCTGACGTGCTTCACCAGGTGGGCCAGGAGCATCATGGGGCAGTACCGGGCCTGGGGGTGCTCCTGAGTCAGCCCCTCCGTCAGAGCGTTCAGGACCGGGCTGATGTCGCGGGCCTAGGGAAGAAACAGAAGAGATATTAGTAAGTCAGGAAATAGTGATAGGAATCTAGGGAATATTAATAATTTATGTGGACTTAGAAATATTGAATTAAGTTAGTTCTCTAAAAATAATTTTCTTTTAACCACCATTTAGGAATATTGACCCACCATTGAAAGAAAACTGAAGAGGTTTGGGGTAACTAAGTTAACATTTTTAAGGTGCATCTGGGGTATTTAAATGTTTAAAATAAGGTACAAACCATGTGTATCGCGTTCTGACGAAAAATTAACAAATTTATCTCCAAGGGGGTTCTTGGGAGTATTTTTGTTTAGCTTGATGGGAGTCTAGGAAGGAAACTAAAAGAATAATAAATAAATATACAAATAAATATAAATCTGCCCTTAAGTGGAATTGCGGTGCGATTTTACTTTAGTACTGCGCACTTTACAGGTACCACCACAGACTTATTAGATTTGTTTTTAAGTTTCCACGCATCAAACACCAAGCTACACCCTTTTCTGTTATACGAAACATCCAAAAAGTATTTTCGACATTATTAATAATATTAGACGTAATATAAAGAGAACTCTGTCGAAGAGTTGCGTCCACAGGGGTATCGTCGGTCGCTTTGCTTACATTATGCTCCAGGTTCCTCCGCGCATCCAATTTATTTCCCGTCTTGGGGGAAAATAGTTTTATTGTCATGATCATATACATTGCCAGTAGGGGGCAAATAAAAACAGCAAACGTAACTAACCGTGAGTATCATCACATAAACAAGCCGACATTCAGAAGAGGCGATGAAACCCCGATTTTCGGCTCAAATGCGCGGTTTTATTCTCATCACATAAAAACTTTATTAGATCGTTTCCAATTATATTAACATACCATAAAAGGGTGTATCTTTATGTTGGATGCAAGGAAACCTAAAAAATGAATCTAATAAGTCCGTAGTGGTATCTGTTAAGTGCGCGCTACTAAAGTAAAATCACACCAGAATTGCTTGTAATCATAAAAGTGGAGGAGAAGGACTCACTCCGCAGCGCCTAAAGTTCTTCATGAAACCCTCGACTTTGGTGCGGTAGGTTTGGCCGTACTGGTGGCGGAGGTCGTCAGTCAGGCCCTCCCACTGCTTGGCTACTTCGGCCTCCACCACCTCGTCAGTAGCGAAGAGGTTGGTTCCTGTAGGTGGGAGGAGGTTAGCTGGTTAGGTGAGGGGTTATTTACAGTATACTCGCACTCACTCTCACGGTCTCTCGCACTCGCACTCTCTCTCACAGTCTCTCACAGTCTCTCGCACTCTCTCTCACAGTCTCTCACAGTCCTCACACTCTTTCTCTCTCACAGTCTCTCACTCTCACTCTCTTCCTGTTTCCCACTGTCTCCCTCACTCACTCCCTCTCTCTCTCTCTCACAAACTCCCACTCTAGATATCTAGGGAGCAAACTCTACGGGGCTGTAGCAGGATATCAAATTAGAGCAATATTGTTTGCAGACTTGAGTGAATATGAGCAATAATACAAGAAAATTAACCTGAAATAAGCATTGTTTTGGCTCCTCTATCACTTCCAAAGACATCATTTGAACTATATATATATATTTTTTTTCTATGTGGGTGAGGGAGACAAAAGGCAGAGCTAAAAGACTAAAAATAATGGACTCGGCTTTGGTTAGAGTCCCTGGGGGTGTAGTTTTGTCAGTTGTTTAAAGAGAGATGGGTTGTTATTCTGGTACTCTTTCTTCCTCAGGTTTAGCCCCATTAGTTTTCAGATTTTAAGACCTTCGTCCTATTAGTTTGTCTATTTTAAAACCTTTCGTCCCATTTCTATAACAATATCAAGACCTCTCGTGCCATTTACAGTAGGTTATCAATGTTATCCTGGCGAGCGATAGCGAGCCTGTAATTTTAAGAGAAACCGGCCTTTGGCCGGAACATTTTTCTATCGAAAAATGTACAAATTTATCTTGAAGGGAGGTCTAGGGAGTGTTTTTTAAAGCTTGATGAAGGTCTAGCGAGGAAACTAAAAAATAAGTGAATAAATAAATAGAGCCCAACAATTAACCACTGTCCCCTTAACATAATAGTAATACTGTAATATAACAGTAATAACGTATAATAACATAACCGTACCGTTAGCGTAGTTTCCCGGCTCAACCAGACTGACTTTGACACCGAAGGGCCTCATCTCGTGTCTGGAAGGAGAGAAACACGGAACAAATAAAGTTTCATTTAGTTTTTTATAGAGTATTTCCTTATTCTATTAAAGTTCTGTCTTGGGGAGTGACCCTTGATTTTATTCGGGCTACTATTAGACGATTTAGTTCAGCTTACGAAGGACCTCTAGCGATTAAAAGGCTACAGACTATCTAAATCAGTGGTTCTTAACCTGGGGGGCGTTTGACAATGCTAGGGGGGGGGGGCGTGGGGTAATCAAAGTTCAAAATAGGGCTAGGCCTTTCAAATGCATACAGGGTAATCGCAAAGATATATATAAATAAGAAACTTTGACAGGAAAATTTCACTACCGCCATTCCGAGCAACCACATGTAGTATTAACATAAAACCATTAATCAGTTTTAATCCTTGCATGCAGATTGGTTATTTGTTCGCCCCTTTAAAAGTATCTTGCGTCTTAAGCATCCATATGGAGTGGATAAAAAAAAAAAAAAAAAAAAAAAATCTAGGCACCAGAGGCAGGGGGGAATCATGAATACAGTCCTGACCAAAGGGGGGTGCGGAGCTAAAAAGGTTAAGAACCACTGATCTAAATTAACCCTGATAGCTACCACAGATACTTCCTAAGCAGCATAAAATCGCCTACAAATAGCCAGAATAAAATAGAATAGACGTCACCCGCATTGAAAGAGTTAAATTATTTTACGGCTGCTATTAACTGTGTTGGTGGTCTAATGGACTACAGTAGATGCTTATGTTCTGGGTGTGGTGTCCAGAGTTCGATTCCCGGGAGGATCATATGCTTTCATTAGTCTATTCTAGTGTATTGTGGTTTGTAATGGAGGATTAATGTTAAGAACGGGGTGTTCCTTAATTATACAATGTTTACATACTGACGTGTGCAGTAGACGTATTTAATATAACAGGTTAGAAAGCTACTATCAGATATTTAGTACATACACACACACAATACTATCTATCTATCTATCTATCTATCTATCTATCTATCTATCTATCTATCGAGAGAGAGAGAGAGAGAGAGAGAGAGAGAGAGAGGGATTGACAGAGAGAGAGAGAGCATACACATTCATATTTTTTCACCAACCAACTTTACTTCTAAACTCAATTAATGAAATCAACAAATACATGGGACACTCCAAGGACTCGAACCTAGGATACTCACACCGAAATTCTGCGCATTTATGCATTACACTATCAAGACAGTAACATACCTGAGAGCATCGTTGAATCCCTCCACAGCATACTTGGAGGCACTGTACGCTCCTAAGAACCCACAGCTAACCCGACCAGCCACACTCGCTATGCTGACCACCCGTCCTGGAGAGAGAATAAGGCACAATACTACAATGCTACCCACAATACACTGGAAGAAGGGGTCATCTCACTCAAAGTCCTAAAATAAACTCAATGTATATGTGTGTGTGTGAATTTGGGTTTTTGTTTTTGTGTGTTCGTTGTTTTCTGTTGTGTTGTGTTGTCCCTATTCGGGCTCTGTCTCGAGTCGGCCACCCTCAGAAAAAAGAAAAAAAAATAGGAAAAATGGGGAATGGGCCCGAGTAGGCTACATACATACATGTTTTGTGTACCTTATTCGACAGTCAGGTCAGGTGAAGGTATTGAGGGACAAGCCTTTACAACGGCACCTCTTATCTACTTTCCGAAGATTGTTGAGAGGGGAAAAGGGGAGTTGGGGAGAGAAGAAGCTGTTGGAGTGGCATAGTTATGTGTGTTATTAGTCTGTATACGTATTTGTATCTAGTTATTTATTATATTATTAGTTTCCTCCCTAGACCTCCGTCAAGCTTCAACAAAAAATTACCCGAAAGTTCAAAATAAATGTTTGCATTTTTCGCTAGAATAATGCCCCGGTCGAAAGCCTGTTCCTCCTAAATTGCAGAGTTCGCTATCACTCTCCACGAAAAAAAATTACACCTAAATGTCACCAAAGGCCTTTATACTTACAAAGAAATGGGCGTAAAGGTCATAAAATCGCCAAACTAATGGGCCGAACGTCTTAAAATATCATAATTAATGGTGCTAACCATGAGAGAGAAGGGGGTCTAGAAAAAACAACTCTCCTAAATTACCACCAGCGATAAAAAAAAAAATTTTTTTTTTACCAATTATGGAGCAAGGTTATAGTCTTCGAAAGGGGTGAAGTCAGTGTGAGGTGAAGCTGAACGGTCAGGCTATGGAGATCGTCAACTCTTTTAAGTATCTGGGCAGTGTGTTGAGTAAAGATGGGACTATGGATGAAGAGGTGCGGGAGAAGGTACAACAGGGGAAGAGGGTTGTAGGAACGCTATAAAAGCAGTAACAAGAAATAGGGTGGTCAGTATGGAAGTGAAGAAGTCCTTGCATGACAGTGTGGTAATCCCGACACTGACTTACGGAAGCGAAGCATGAACGTTGGTTGAGAGACTCAGACCAAGAGTGAGAGCAGTGGAAATGAATTACTTAAAGAGTGCGTGCAGAGTTACATGGAGGGATAGACAGACTAATGAGGAAGTAAGAAGGAGGTGTGGTGTGGAGGTAGATGTGCTGGAAAGTGTGAAAAGGAACAACTTGAGATGGTTCGGCCATATGGAACGTATGGAAAGCAAGAGAATGACTAAGAGGGTGTACGAGAGCGAGGTGGAGGGACAGAGAGGGAGAGGTAGACCGAATATGAGGTGGAAGGATGGAGTGAGGAACTACATGAACGAAGGTGGTGCTGGTTGGGGGGAGGGGCATCGACTGACTGGGGACAGAGGTGCATGGGGGTGGTTCGTTCGTGGCCACCCCTTCGGGGATCACGGCGTCAGGCAATAGATAGATGGAGCAAATTTTGAAAACCTGGCATTAACCCTATTAGGCCCGAGGAGGGTTGTTGTTGTGCTTCCCGTTTCAGGAATGCTTACAGGAACTACTTCTGGCATTAGGTCCTGGATAGGTCCTCTTGGGACCTATCACAGTTAAAGATCACAGTTAAACATATCTTGATTGTTACCGGTACTGGGAATGGGTGGGTCACAGAGGTTGGAGAGAGGTGCTTTAAAGTTATATCTAACCGATTTTCATCCCATTAGTTTAGAGATTTTAAGACGTTTTACCCCATTAGTTTGGCTATAATGTGACGCTTTATCCCATTAGGCCTAGTTTGGCGATAAGACTTCACTCCATTCAGTTGTCGATTGTTTTCTGGGCGAGCGATAGCAAGCCTGTAACTTAGAAGAAATCGGCCTTTGGCCGAGACATTTTATCATCGAAAAGTGTATAAATTTACCTTGGAGGGGGTCTGGGTGAGAAATTTGTATTTGAAGAAAAACTGGAAAGGCGTTTTTATTAGCCTAGGGGACAAACAATAGTACATTGCTTAACCCCTTCAGCACCATGACTTAATTTTCATCATATTCTGGTAACCATTAGATGCTTTTTCTTTGGCTTATGATCTACCTCTATGACTGAAAGGTGTAAATATGATCTCAATATACCCTCTAAACAACTTAGGTCCTTCTTAATCTGCATAAAATCTTCAAAATTTAGCCAGAATCAAAGGTAAAAAGGCGTCATGGTGCTGAAGGGGTTAAAAAATGGCAAAATCCAACAAAATCCTTAATAACAATAGGCCTACAAAAAATACCATGACAACTCACAAGACATGGGATCAAATAGTGTTAATATGGTACAGAAACATGATAGTTTTATAGTTTTGCATTAATTATCGAGAAATTAGAGGTTAGTGGTATATATTTTTCGCAAAGTTAACCCTTTCAAGATCCTATGGCGCATTTCTGTTGTCTTTTGTTTCCTGGCTATTATTTTGTTTATTCAGATTAGAACGGATATATAATTGTTTGCATGTGTTTATGTACGAGCGTATAGCCTACAATATTGTGTGCGTGTTGGGAACTTAAATAAAAACTAAATAGTTAGTGCTCAAATATCCATTTTCTTACTCAAATAATTAAAGAAAATTTGAATTAGTGGGTGACAATTATATATTGAGGATATAAATGTGCTTATTATACTTTACTAACGCTGTTTATAGTCTCAAATACATTATACAATTACTAAAACTTATATATACAAGAACAATATAATGTTTTTTATAAGTTAATAGAGTTTTAATGGTTGGATTGTGATGTATATATTATGACATCGAAGATTTGCCCAGGAACTCATAACATAACATTTGTGTTCCAGTGAGCGTCCGGAAATTGAGTGTCTCTTTCACACTGAATAATTCAGTATATTATATTAGTTTGTTCATAGTTTCTACATTAGTTATTAGTAGTAGTATCATTATTGTTATCAGAGTGCTGTTAATAATATATAATGGCTTTGATGAACATCATTAAGAACGTTTTCATGGGTACATCGCCCTTCGGGTCGATAGCTATCCATGTAGCCAAGTTAGTCATATTATTTGTATTTGCGAGCAGTTCTGTGCTTACGATCATGTACTGGGGCAGTAATGGATTAGTCTGTAGAGATTTATCACGAGGGGATCCTATCCCAGATGAACACAAGCAAATGTGTTCACAATCACAGTTTTCCTCAGGTTTCGATATTGATGATGAGCAAAAAGTGATTGCTCATTCCAATCGGTACTTTAATATTATCATAGGAATTTTCGCTGCACTTGCTTTAATTATTATTGCTTTTGATTGCATTTGTAGCGATAAAAGATTAGTGCCATCCCATCTAATAGCTTATTATGGTAAAAATAGATCATTGGATGAGCTTTACGGAGAAACTTTAAAAGAAAACATTGGATGCTTCAAATCTATATATTATAAATGTTTAGCAATTCACTTCGTATTACTTATGTTTTGCATAGGATCAATAGCTGTTTTTCACCATTCCTCCAATAAGTCTTTAGTAGAATTAATAGTAAATGCTGATAGCCCATTGAGGGATTATAATAACCTGATCCAGCCAATAGAAGCAGCCTTCCCGCCATACACCCACTGCGAGGTAACTCCCTCAGATCACATAGTGGGTGAAGCTACAATAGTTTACGGGTGTTACAACATGGTGAACCCAGTACATGAACGATTGGTACTCCTTCTTGCTTATATGATGCTTTCTTTGACAGTCATTACATTATGTGTAATATTTTGGCTGTTATTTGTGTTCCCTTTCACCAAGAAACAATTGGTACTTTTGGGCCTCCCTCAATATGCCGAGAAGGTTATTTTGGATCGCCTGACACTTGGGGACCATCTGGTTCTAGCGTATATGGCACCTAAAGTATTAAGTCGTCATTATATTGAAGCTCTCCACACGTTATATTGTAATAACACTTAACAAAGGCACCTAAAGTATTAAGTCGTCATTATATTGAAGCTCTCCACACTTTATATTGTAATAACACTTAACAAAAGCACCTAAAGTATTAAGTCGTCATTATATTGAAGCTCTCCACAAGTTATATTGTAATAACACTTAACAAAAGCACCTAAAGTATTAAGTCGTCATTATATTGAAGCTCTCCACACTTTATATTGTAATAACACTTAACAAAAGCACCTAAAGTATTAAGTCATCATTATATTGAAGCTCTCCACACGTTATATTGTAATAACACTTAAGGGAGCCCTCCTCGTTTTTTATTTTCTATTTCTCTCCCTCTCTCTCAGGGTTGTATCCATTCGGCCCCATTCAGCCTACTGTTTTAAGACTTTTATCCCCATCCAGGTGTTTATTTGTTCCTGGCGAGCAGTAGCGAGCCAGCATAATTTGTGTAATGTTTTAGTTAGCAGGCTAAATTTCTACATTTTTTGATAGGAAAATGTCTCCGGCGAAGCCGGATTTCTCCATACAATGTTGGCTCGCTATCGCTCACCAGGAATAAATCGACACTTGGATGGGGATTAAAGTCTTAAAATAGTTGGCTGAATGGATACAAGCCAGAGAAAGAGAAAAGGATAGAAAAAACGCAGGTCACCCCTCTTAACAAAAGAGCTTTTTCTTTTCCTATACCAGCGTAACACTGTTCTGACCCCTTAACCCTTTCAACATTTGGTTATGCATTTATTTTCTGTTTTCTGGGTATTATTAGAAGATTTTATTCAGATTAGGAAGGGCATATGGAAGTCAGAGGGTTGCTGTTGTTGTTGTTCCCCAAGCTGCCTGGCCGAACAGCCCCAAGGCCCCGAGCAATACCAAGGCCATAACCGAGCGCCCCCACAGAACCCTCCCTGCCGACCACAATAAAGCCTAGGTGACCGAAGCTACTCCATGGCGGGGAGCCGAGGAGGGTGCGGAAACGCCCGGGAAACCAAAGCCCCACCCAGGGCCTGTGCCCCTCAGCAATTATGAAGAGAAAGTTGAGGGGCAAGGGAAAAATGTGACGCTTTGGCTTCCAATCTTGGTAGATTGGGAGGTCAATCCACGGAAAAGACGCCGTTAAATCAGATAGTCTATACCCTTATCATTCCCACAGATCCTTCCTAATAATAATAAAAAACTATTTGTCTACAGCCTACTGGGCAAAAGCCCTCATAAGGCTGGGGAGAGGCTAAAAGCGAAATGGGTAAACGAATATAAAAAATAGGGGTAAAATCAATAACACTTTTTCATCCTAAAAAGAAAGAAAAGAAACAACATTAAAAAAAACAATAAAATATGACTAGAAGAAAGTATAAGATATTAGATCAGATGAAAGATGTTAATTTCTTTAAGGAAAGCAAATAAGTTGGCAATATCAAAGGAAGGAGTGTCAGACAGGATAGACTGAAGAGAAGGCTGAGAAAAGTAACGCTGCCGCTGTCGACCATATAGTGGGCATTCGACGAGAAAGTGCCGCACAGTAATGCTTGTGTCACAAGTAGCGCACCACGGGGGAGGAGCATGTGGAGTGGCCATTAAGTGTCCATCATGTGTGTAGCGGGTATGACTAATTCGGAGACGAGTGAGTACGACTTGGTCCCTGCGCCTGTCCTGAAAAGAGGAAGGCCACACGGAAACCGCATCCTTGATAGCACGAAGATGGACGGTAAGGGGCTGTGAAGACCACTCATGTTGCCATGCACGATAGAAGATTTCTCGAACTACGGCTTTCATGTCAGACAGGCGCAAGAGAGGACCCGCTCCTGGACCGATACAGGCTGTTTTAGCGAGCCGATCTGCTCTCTCATTACCCGCAATGCCCACATGTGCAGGAACCCAGCAAAACTGGAATTTCCAATTGGCCAAGGAAAGGTCATGTATTCGGCGGAGAATAGTGGAAATAAGTGGATCTCTCGTAGAAAGATCTTGTAACGCCATAAGGGCACTCAGGCAGTCACTATAAATAACCACCCGAGGGGTGTTGACTGGAAAGGAAGGGACCATATCAACCGCCCCCAACAATGCACGCAATTCAGCAGTAAAAACAGATGAATATGGGGATAAAGCCAAGCTAAAAACGGAAGCCTCTGAAACTGCAGCACAACCAACTTTCCCATCCCTCTTAGACCCATCAGTATATATGACACGGATATGCTGAAGGGCGACACACCGCTGAACAGCAGGGAGCGAGGACTTGGAACCTTGAGCAAGGAACGTACAAACCATAGGTGATGATAAAAGCCTATACGGGATGGAGGGGTCAGCCGCCTGCAGAAGGGGCATGGGTAAATCATGGTGCGTAAAGAGTCTGTGGGCCAAAACCGGAAAAGACGGTAACAATGCTAGAGGGAAGTCATCCTCACCCACCTGGTCAAACAAGTTGCTCACAGGTGACTCAGTAGACAGCAACTGCAGAGCAGAATTCATAATTACACGCTCTCAATGGAGGGGGAGAGGAAGCTGGCCACTTTCTACGAGAAGGCTCGTAATGCGAGACGACTTGAAAGCTCCAGTGCAAAGCCTGATACCAAGATGATGGACAGGATTCAAGGTTTTGAGCGTGGTCTGGGAAGCTGTGCCATAAATAGCACACCCATAATCTAAGACGGACAAAACCGTGGCCGTATATAACATAAGGAGGGTCCGACGATCAGCACCCCAGGTAACATGGTGACATTTCTTCAAGACGGTAAGACGTCTTAGGCACCGCGCCTTAAGGTCTTTTACATGGGCAAACCAATTAAGATGTGTGTCAAGGATGAGTCCCAAGAACTTAACCTGATCAGAAAATAGTAGCCGATACAGATCCTTCCTAAACTGTATAAACCTGTCTAAGGATATACAGGATAAACTGTCTAAGGATATACAGGATAAACTGTCTAAGGATATACAGGATAAACTGTCTAAGGATATACAGGATAAACTGTCTAAGGATATACAGGATAAACTGTCTAAGGATATACAGGATAAACTGTCTAAGGATATACAGGATAAACTGTCTAAGGATATACAGGATAAACTGTCTAAGGATATACAGGATAAACTGTCTAAGGATATACAGGATAAACTGTCTAAGGATATACAGGATAAACTGTCTAAGGATATACAGGATAAACTGTCTAAGGATATACAGGATAAACTGTCTAAGGATATACAGGATAAACTGTCTAAGGATATACAGGATAAACTGTCTAAGGATATACAGGATAAACTGTCTAAGGATATACTGTACAGGATAAACTGTCTAAGGATATACAGGATAAACTGTCTAAGGATATACAGGATAAACTGTCTAAGGATATACAGGATAAACTGTCTAAGGATATACAGGATAAACTGTCTAAGGATATACTGTACAGGATAAACTGTCTAAGGATATACAGGATAAACTGTCTAAGGATATACAGGATAAACTGTCTAAGGATATACAGGATAAACTGTCAAAATGCGTCATGATCTTCAAAGGGTTATGCAGTAAACTTATAAAATAATTATCCTTTATAAATTCATCCATCTTCAAGTCTAGTTTGCGAGACTATACCCTGTTCCAAATCGGTATTCCAAAATTCGTGAACCCTAACCTCTGAAACTCAAAAAGGGCTCTAGTAAATGGGCTGTAAATGTCCACGACTATTCCCTGGCTGACCCTTCCCAAATGGTAGAAATATTCGCGCGATTACTCGTGTCGTTTGTGAGCTATAGAGGTTAGTGTTTAAGGGGAGATTTCCACCTGGAGGATTTTTTTATGGACCTCTTTCTCCCTCATGTTTAGCCCCATTGCTTTTGAGATTTTAAGACATTCGCCCCATTAGTTTGGCAATTTTAAGAACCCTCGCCCCATTTCTGTCAATTTTAACCCTTTCGCTGCGAGTGACGTTCTGGAATGTTTTGGCAAGTTACAGCAATTTCCAGGCTTTAAAAGCCTGTAAAAAACGTAAAAATCGAGTGACAGTGACATTTAAGGGGTATCGGCCTTCGGCCGGGACATTTTTCTACCGAAAAATGTAGACATTTATCTTGAAAGGGGGTCTAGGGGAGAGTAATTTTAAGTTTGATGGAAGTGTAGGGAAATCAACTAAAAACCTCCCCTTAAGAGCTTTGACCTTTCTAGCCATTTGTATAACCACTCCTTAACCCCTTATGTACCGGTGATATACGCTTCACGATATAACCACTCCTTAACCCCTTATGTACCGGTGATATACTCTTCATGATATAACCACTCCTTAACCCTTTATGTACCGGTGATATACTCTTCATGATATAACCACTCCTTAACCCCTTATGTACCGGTGATATACTCTTCATGATATAACCACTCCTTAACCCCTTATGTACCGGTGATATACTCTTCATGATATTGTGGCAAACTATTAGACTATTTTGTACAGCTTAGAAAGGACGTCTACTCATTACTTAACCCCTTCTTTACCGCTGATGTACTTTCCATTATATTTGGGCTACTGTTAAGGGGAGATCTCCACTTGAGGGAATTTTTTCCTTGAACCCTTTCTCCCTCATGTTTAGCCCCATTGCTTTTGATATTATAAAACGTTTGCCCCATTACTTTAGCTATTTTAAGAACTTTCACCCCATATTAAGACCTTTCGCGCAATTCAGGTGTCTATTATATCCTGGTGAGCGATAGCGAGCCTGTAATTTAAGAGGAACCGGCCTTCGGCCGGGACATTTTTCTACTGAAAAATATACAAATTTATCTTGAAAGGGACTCCAGGGGGTGTAATTTTAAGCTTGATGGAAGTCTAGGGAATAAACTAAATACCTCCCCTTAAACGATTTTATTCAACTTAGGAAGGACATCTACCCAATACAAAGCTCCAGACTATCTCCATGAATAATTCTAGCCACCATACATCCTTCCTAAGCTACTTAAAATCTTCTAACTGTAGCTGAAATTAAATTAAAAAGACGTCGCGGGTACAGAAGAGGTTAAAACGCTACAATTAATCCTTTTTGCTACCATATGTCCTTCCTAAACTTCATAAAATCGTGTAAATGTAGTCGAAACAAAATAATATAGACGTCACCAGTACAGAAAGGGTTAATAAAGGCGGGGTTGTACAAACAGTTAGGAAAGGCCGAAGAAGAAGAAGAAGAAGTGTATAGAAAGGCAGCGTTAAGAATTTCTGCCAGGTTAGCTCGAATACACTTTAATTAAGGGGAGATAATTATCGGCTGGAGGGATTTTTTTTGGACCCCTTTCTCCCTCATGTTTAGCCCCATTGCTTTTGAGATTTTAAGACAGTCGGTCCATTAGTTTGGCGATTTTAAGAACTTTCGCCCCATTTTCGTAAATTTTAAGACCTTTCGTGCAATTTAGGTGTCGATTTTATCCTGGCGAGCGATAGCGAGCCTGTAATTATAATAGGAACCGGCCTAAGGCCGGTTCCTATTATAATTACAGGCTCGCTATAGCTCGCCAAGAAAAACTTGACACCTAGATGGCACAATAGGCCTTA
Source organism: Paralithodes platypus (assembly GCA_032716605.1). Classification (NCBI taxonomy): domain Eukaryota; kingdom Metazoa; phylum Arthropoda; class Malacostraca; order Decapoda; family Lithodidae; genus Paralithodes; species Paralithodes platypus. The sequence continues at coordinate 92,911,894 of CM064513.1, forward strand.
AAATTGACAACGAAATGGAGCTAAAGGTGTTAATATCGCCAAACTAATGGGCCGAACGTCTTAAAATAAAAATAAACTAATGGGGCTAAACACGAGGGAGAAAGGGGTCCAGAAAAACGACCCACCTCCCCTTAACTGACCTTTAGCCTGCCTGACGAAGGGTAGGAAGGTCTTGGTGGCCGCGACCAGACCGAAGAGGTTGATCTCCAAGTCTCTCCTGAAGGCGTCTAGGGTTAGCCACTCCACGGGACCCAAGGAACACACTCCGGCGTTGTTCACCAGGCCCCACAGACCCTCTACACATAACAAGATAACATGTAAGTATAGTAATAATAATAATAATAATAATAATATCAACAACAGCAATGACAATAATAACAGCAATGACAATAATAACAGCAATGACAATAATAACAGCAATGACAATAATAACAGCAATGACAATAATAACAGCAATAATAATAACAGTAATAATAATAACAGTAATAATAACAATAACAATAACAATAACAATAATAATAATATCAACAACAGCAATGACAATAATAATAATAATAATAATAATAATAATAATAATATCAACAACAGCAATAATAATAATAATAATAATAATAATATCAACAACAGCAATGACAATAACAATGACAATAACAATAATAATAATAATAATAATAATAATATCAACAACAGCAATGACAATAATAATAATAATAATAATAATAATAATATCAACAACAGCAATGACAATAATAATAATAATAATAATAATAATAATAATAATATCAACAACAGCAATAATAATAATAATAATAATAATAATAATAATAATAATATCAACAACAGCAATGACAATAATAACAATACTAGTAATAATAATAATAATAATAATAATAATAATAATAATAATAATAATAATAATAAAATGCCCCAGAACGAGAAGCCCACCACAGAAGCCATGAACGAACACCACACAGAAACACCAAAGGAAAGGTCCACAGAACGAAAGGACCAGCCGACCGAGCCAGCCATTTCAGCCAGGCCCAAGCCCGCAGGGCTAAACAGCTCCAGGACACACCCATTTACCTTTTCTAAAACTGACCATTTTCCACATCTCACGTACACTAACCCCCTCGTGTCCTACACTTCTAACTACAAAGATGATGAACAGGAATATACATTCATATTAAAAACACCCATGCCTGTCCCGACGTTGAGCCAATGCCAACACATCAGACAGCCATAATTATATCTATGTATGTTCTTGCATCCGAGAAGTAGATGTTATATATCTTAGAAGTTAAAACACCCACGCTGTCCCTAGACCTCGTATATCATTTTCCATGACGAGTATAGATATATGTAACCCGTGCCCAGTCCTTGCACTGTTCCTCTAGTAACTAAGTATTAATATTAACATTCCCTAACATCTTGTCTTGCCAGACTAAGCTTCTGAAGACCCATCGCCCCATAAATCTATGTATGCAATCCTTAGGTTAAGTATTTTTATCCGCCATTGTGTTCACCTTTTTCCATTTACTTTCCACAATTGTCATACGTCTTCCCCTTGCCTCCTTCGTATCCACAGCCCACACTACGCCAATTTATTTCGTGTCTTACACCTCTTACCCCAACCAGAGATTGTATAAGATAACCTGGTTATCAGTATCTGTCATAAGTACCCCGAAACAATAACTAAGTACCCCTACGAACTGCTGCTGTGGGTGGTATTTTATATTTAATAGAAAACGCAGTTCCCAGGGCCAACTAATAGTATCCATAACCCTCTGACTGATCACATAACTCTATCTTTTCCAGACTCATATACCACCCCATAGTTGCATTCCCCGGTAGCATTTGGCTAACGTATTCTACTGTCTTTTCAAACTTCCATATAAATTGTAGCCTAATGCCACCCCCACGCCCAGGGACCTTAGGGGCAAAATTTCCCTGTAGCCCTTGAACTCTCCCCCCCCTCTCATTAGGACACCCGCGCTTCTCGACTCTTGTCCGACCTAGCCTCTCTCTCATACCTCTTGAAGATCCTTGAATTGTCCGTTACTAACGCTCTCCAACCTTTTATATATATACTCCTATCCAGCCTACCTTCACTTAGTAGGCCAGAACAACATTAGAACTTTACTAGCCCCTTGCATGCCATCTATTCTCTTACAACACATTCACAACCCTGCACCCAATGGTCGTCGGTGCGAGGCTAGCCGCCCCGCCAGTAACTAACTTCTATTGTCATACTTCCAGATAAATGTGGCAGAGTTAGCAACCCAGTCTCCACCATATCCAGCAAACCCTACAATTAACAACCAGCCGAGTAAAACCAGCTAGCTAAGGCACCTTCGGTTTTGGTATTAAAGACACTCACATCTGTCTCATACACAGAGGGTTATTACAAACACTGGTGATATGGCAAGCCCCTAGCCACAGCCGCCGGACGAATATATCAGAGAGAGGGCGCCCAGCTCCCCCTTCTTGCCCACCCGAGGAGGGAGACCCCCACCCCCGCGGAGGTATACCTGGCCCCTGTTTTGACTTTCGAGTCATTGCCAGGTAGCACAGGAATTCTTCCTATCAATGAACTAACCATGAATGACTAACACCTTTACTAACCGCTATTAACTCACAATAAACATTGTGAGTTAAAAAGCTGTTAAAAAGCTGAGTTAAAAAGCTGTATTAAATCAGGTATTAGACTAAATAATGATAATGAAAGTGTTTGGGTAGAGGTTAACGAAGGTAGTGAGACCATAGTTATTGGAGTTATATATAGACCGCCTAATATGAGTAGAAATGGCGGAAAATCGTTATGGGAGGAAATTAAAATAGCATCAAGGTTTAGCAATGTGTGCATTATGGGGGATTTTAATTTTCCGAACATTGATTGGCAGCACCAAATAGGCGACTCCGATTCAGTAGAGTTTATAGAGGTAGTACAAGATAGTTTTTTATTTCAATTCATAGATACGCCGACTAGAGGTATTAATATTCTTGATTTAGTTTTCAGTAACAATGAACATATGATAAATAATGTAGAGATTGGTGACCACCTAGGAAATAGCGATCATAAATCTATTTATTTTAATATACAATGGACAGGGAATGCTAAAGAGAATACGACACTTATCCCAGATTTCAGAAAAGCCGATTATGGTGGGCTAAGAAGAGACTTAAGGGTGGACCCTATTGTTAAGCGATTAAGTCAGGATATGCCAGAGTTAAACTTGCCACCTACATATAACCAGTTTATTGCTTCACTCCACAATGCTCAAAATAAATATATCCCTAAAAGAAGATTTAGATCGACGCAGAACCAACCAAAATGGATGACTAATAAGCTAATAGATCTTATAGGAAAAAAGAAAGGAATATATCGAAAAATAAAGAAAGGTGAAAATCATTTACATATATACTATCAGACTCTATCAAGACAGGTCAAAAAGGAAATCAGGAAAGCAAAAAGAAATTATGAAATAAGGATAGCCAGCGACTCAAAAATAACCCTAAAGCTTTTTACCAACTATATAAATCTAAAGTTAGAGATGTAATAGGCCCCCTAAAAACTTCAATAGGAGAAATAACAGAAAATGATTTAGAAATGTGCAGTACATTAAATAGTCAGTTTCTTTCCGTTTTCACTAATGAAAATTTGGCACAGATTCCAGAAGTCAATATGGTATATAGTGATAGTATAGAAAATATGTTAAGTACAGTTAGTATAAGTAGAAATGATGTGCTTAAGGAAATTGACAGACTGAAACCTCAAAAATCGCCTGGTCCTGACGAGGTATATGCTAGAGTATTAAAAGAATGCAGAGATGAGTTAAGTAGTCCATTAGCATTTATATTTAACAAGTCATTAGAAACAGGTTTAGTTCCAGAAGCTTGGAAGCTTGCAAATGTAGTTCCGATCTTCAAAAAAGGTGATAAATCGATAGCATCCAATTACCGTCCCATTAGTCTCACATCAATCATAGGAAAGTTGCTAGAGTCTATTATTGCTAGGAAAATTAGAAGCCACTTAGTAAAATTTAACTTAATAAATTCTTCTCAGCATGGATTCACTCAGGGACGTTCGTGCCTTACTAATTTGCTTAGCTTTTTCTCAGAGGTATATGAAGCAGTAGATAGTGACAAGTCATATGATATTATATATTTAGATTTCAGTAAAGCTTTCGACAGAGTCCCTCATGAGAGATTGATGAGAAAGGTTGAGGCACATGGAATAGGAGGGTCGTTGTTGGGATGGATTAGGTCATGGCTAATTGGTAGGAAACAGAGAGTCAGCATAAATGGTACCAAGTCAGAGTGGGGAGCAGTCAAAAGTGGTGTCCCCCAGGGATCGGTATTAGGTCCCCTGTTGTTTCTTATATACATAAATGACCTAGATTTAGGTATAACTAGTAGGATAAGTAAATTCGCAGACGATACTAAAATGGGGAGATCAATTGATTCAGATAGCGATATAGAGTGCCTCCAAAGGGATCTAGATACCTTACATGAATGGTCAGTAAATTGGCAGATGAAGTTTAACATTGACAAATGCAAGGTATTAAAGATAGGGAAGATGCAAACAAATGTTAAATATAAACTAGCTAATTTAGAATTAGAAAATTCAGACTGCGAGAAAGATCTAGGTGTGTTTGTTAGCAATGATTTGAAGCCTAGAAAACAGTGTATAAGCGTTCGTAATAAGGCAAACAGGATTCTCGGGTTCATCTCTAGGAGTGTGAGTAACAGAACTGCTGATGTTATCTTAAAACTTTACTTGTCATTAGTGAGACCCCATATGGATTATGCTGTCCAATTTTGGTGTCCTTATTACAGAATGGACATAGATTCATTGGAGAGAATTCAGCGTAGAATGACAAAAATGATCCATAATATTAGAAATTTTCCGTATGAAGAAAGGTTGAAGAAATTAGGTTTACATTCGTTAGAGAGACGCAGAGTTAGAGGGGATATGATAGAGGTGTTCAAGTGGGTTAGTGGGATTAACAAAGAGGACATGACAAATGTACTAAAGCTCAGTGATAGCGAAAGAACTCGTACCAATGGTTTCAAATTAGATAAATTTCGTTTCAGAAAAGATATAGGCAAATATTGGTTTGGTAACAGAGTTGTAGATGGGTGGAATAGGCTACCAAGTGATATAGTGGGATCAAGAACGATAGGGAGCTTTAAGAAAAAATTGGATAAGCATATGGACGAGAAGGGTTGGGTGTGAAGGGGATCAGCCGGGTTGGGCCAATCAGCGCTCTGCAGACCCCCGTAATCCTGCGTTAATCTCTAACCGGTTTGGTAAGATGATCCTCAGGGTATTAGAGTGTTGAGCCTATAATTGGGCTTTGTAATTGGGGTTGTGTGGGACAGGGATCTGCCTTGCTTAGGCCAATCGGCTTTCTGCAGACTCCCATTTTCTTATGTTCTTATGTTCTTAAACCATTTACCTTTCTTGCATGCTCTGATCACTAAATTAGCACCTCAGCTATACCATAGAATGAAGATTGAACAATCTAGAGAGACGCTCCTATCACAGCTGTCCCCATCCTCCTCGCAAAGTAGATCCAGTCTCTCTCCCCTAAATACGTCCAGTATAGCCAAAATAGTACCTCTTACTAAGGCTCAGTTATATGAAAATATAAAGGCTTCCTATCGCCCTGTGCCACAACAGTAAATACCATCTTACCTAGTCCCCATATCTATTGAGAGCTCAATTAAGTCCATAAGACTCGAGATCCCTACTGTCTACAGGGTCCAGAACCGAGCCTATAAATCTAACTCCCGCCCCCAGTCAAATCAGTTGAAAGCTAGACACCAACCAGGGGTCACTACCCTGCAGTTAATTTCTAGCTCTGCCCTTGTGTTGTTCCGGAGTGAGATCCCAGAACCGGCAGACTCCGTGGCAGATTTGGATAGAAGGACCTGCCCACGTATTGAAGAACTTCACACATATGGCCCCCCTGGACGGCCGCGGAACCAGTCGTTAGCCCCCAACATCATGGACGCAAGATAACCAGGACCAGACCCATCAGATACTACCCAAGATTCCCTTTAGCAGTACTACATTACTGTGCTGTTTTAGATTCACTAATTAATATTTCTACGAAGTGGCTAAGACCTTGCC